>JAZGTJ010019623.1:0-10809 GCA_036877575.1 Botia almorhae | reverse complement strand
ATCACAATGCTGATGCATACAAACAGCAGACAGGTCCACACAACAAACACACACAATCACAATGCTGATGCCTACAAACAGCAGACAGGTCCACACAACAAACACACACAATCACAATGCTGATGCATACAAACAGCAGACAGATCCACACAACATACACACACAATCACAATGCTGATGTCTACAAACAGCAGACAGGTCCACACAACAAACACACACATCACAATGCTGATGCATACAAACAGCAGACAGGTCCACACAACAAACACACACAATCACAATGCTGATGCCTACAAACAGCAGACAGGTCCACAGCAGCCATTTCACAAGTTTACACTAACATGTAGTTGGAAATGATGCATATTTGGCGTGCTGTCTGAGGGGAGGGCTTTAAGCTCAGAACCCAATGAACCCCCCCAGACAGAGCAATATTATATAGTGCCTCCTCTAGGAATTTAATTTATAAATCACTTACTTAAAGAAGTCTCTGTATTTCATTTGGGGTATGAGAATTTATTTTAACTTTTTTTAAATAACACTACTCCCCTTTAAGGTTAATCGCTTGCACATACAGGTTTTAAAAAGGCTTATCGTTCAAAAATTGAAGTTCTGATCTTGTTGAATATGTATTCATATTAGGGCTGCCGAACAATTACTTTAATGCTTGTGATTATGTTTAATGTATATTTTTTATGCTGTTATCTCTGCTGCTTTATTCTGTTCTAAATAAGATAGTTCTATTAAATTCTAATAGTTAAGTCTAAAAAGTCATTATATAGATTATTTCCTGACTGGAACAAATACACATACACACAGAAAGTCTCTATAATGGAACACCGTATTTTCCAGTAATTGACGGATAAAAATTTATGGCTCAGATAGAATGTTTAACAAAAGTCAAAACTAAATTAACAAAAGTCAATTGCTCTCTTTGGAGAAATGAAGTTATATCAAAGCGCCACATGTGACATCACCCACGCATGTGCAGGTATTGAGTTATTTTTCTGTTAGTATTGTAAATCAAGTTAGCTTTAGTACATTGACATTTTTGCCCCTGATAAAACCTTACCTATTGTTGAACTGAGGCTTTAAACAGATCATAAGCCTCTACCTGACTTCGTCTTGGGGTTGTAGGAAAAAAGTTAAATATGCTGGAATCCAAGATGTCAGTCTTCTTTACTAAGGTCAAAGCATTATTAAAGTCCTGGATTCCCAACAACAGGATACTTGCAAGTCGATCAAAACCCCTTTATCGCTTCGGTCATGCATGTGGTGGTCCGACGGGAGCTTGTGTTTCGGTAAATCAGTGAAGACCAACAGCATCAGAATTCCGCTATGATTCCGCTATTTGTTGGTGTATTTGCTTTGTTTGCACAGTGTGTCTGTGTATATGAGAACTAAATACATGCTGAAGGAAAAGCCTGTAGTGCCACACCACTGATCCTCTGTTCACACACACACACACACACACACACACACACACACACACACACACACACACACCTTTGGGAAGCAAAGATCTAGTGGGCCCACAATCACATGAACATATTGTGTGTTTGCTTGCCAAGTACAGACTTAAGCACAGCAAGCTCTTTCCCCACATAGATCAGCCTTGATGTAAAACACCCTTAGTGACATCATGCTAAACATACACAGTGCTTCACAATATCAACAAAAACACATTAGCTCCATTGCTATGATTTCATAATCATTCATCCTTATTGATCAACCTTTGTTTTCTATTTGTACAAAATAGGACAAATGCATTACAGGCACAGCTAAATTTAGCAGGGGAGCAGTTTCTGACAGAAGGAAACCATAGTACATGCATCAAGAACAAGAATTCCTGCATGCTTTGGCCATTTTTAACATTCTATGATTTTATAAAAATCTTATTCCTTTGTTTTGTCTTTATTTTTCAAAAGTGACATGAGAGAATGAGACATAACACACCTGATAGGCAGTGGCAGCTACTACTTCCAGTAAAACATTAAATAAAAAAGAGTATAATACATTTTAAACAAGCACATGAGAGTGATTATCAGGTTTGTAGGAAGAACAAGAAAAAAAGCACCCATGACCAGACAAGACAGCAGTGACAGATGATTTGACACTAATAGGAACACACACATGCACATCTGCAGATCTGCAGCCGGCCAGCTGTGGTGCAAGGTGAAATCCTATGATTATGATACAGAGTGAGGTCATTCCCCTTGGCATGTGTCTGACAGGGTGACATTTTTAAAGCCCAGCCTCTGAACTACTGGTATTTAAGAGCAGATCAGACCCAGGGCGGAGGTTATGGTTAAACTCTCCCTTCAGAAACAAGAATTTATCAAAAAATAAATAAAAACAAAAACTGACTGAAAATCTTCTTTACCAAAACGCATAAACAAAAGTCTGAGCATTATCAGTGTGATGAGCCAGTGATAAGCCATTTAAATTTAGCTTTATTAACTTCAGCTGTCTGTGTATATTTTAATATTCTAATGCAAAGGTAAAGGATTGATTGAATTGTAGCTCAATGGTAGCTCGAAAGCAAGTTCATTAGTCAGGGTTGCGCCGTCTACAATTTTTCATAAATGAAAATGTGACTAATGTCTAATTTTCACAACCCATATTTCACTGGAATTAGTTTGTAAAGGAAATGTTGTTTCAGCTAATCAACAATGCTAGGTAATACAACAGTACAAGCCATTAAACAGAGAGTACATCTGATACCTGATACCTTCCAACACAATTTCACCTGCTGAAATATCAGCATGTTTCATATATTTGATCATTCTGTCCTCTGCTGGTTACTTATGTCTATTGCAGAACCCAGCACCTCTGCAGGTTCACCAGAATCTGCAATGTTTTGATTAGTTACGTTTCCACGCATAAGTCAATTCTGATGTCTAGTGTAAGGGTAAATTATTTACAGTCAGGAAAATGAACTGACTATTATAAAACAGCTACTATATGAAACAGCTACAATCCAATAAGCCAGTCCAATTCCTTCCAATGGCACTCAAATTTTAAAATATTTGTTTATTTGCTTACTGCAGATATAGTATTGAAATGCTGCGGTTGTTAGTTAGTTAGCAAGCTCTTTGTACTGTTTAAATATTAGTTGCATGCTCTCATCGTTGCTGTATTTACTGACCACCAGGTGGGGTCTGAACAAAACCAGTGGTTCCATACCCTGGTTATGAAGTACCCTTAACTCTACACATTTTAGATATTGCCATAATCAAACACACCTGATTCAACTCATCAGCTTGTTAGTAAAGACTCCATGTTTGCGGATGGCTCTGTTTAATCTAAGAGACATTAAAAAATTGCAGTGTCGGGGTATTCCAGGACCAGGGTTGGAAACCACTGGTATAAAAACTTTATATAAAACTATAGCTTGGAAGCTATAATAAAGCTTCTAAGATATAGGCATGGTAATATTTTGATCATTTTTATGGTAACACCAACACAGCTAAATGTATGCATTAACAAACCAGGGTTTCTGTACCGTCCATAAGAACAGAAAGTAATATTTAGTTACATTTCCTTACCCTCAATCCTCAATACCCTTAAAGAGCATAACCCCAATTCTTAACTTTTACCCCTAACTTGATAAAACAGGTTTTAATTTTATGTAGAAATTTGATATCATCCAATTACAGATCGTTCCTTTTTAACAAATCCAAGTGTCACCACTGCACAAATTTACAAACACCTATTGCATGTCTTTCTGGTGGGAAGCAGACCGCTATCATTTTAAAAAGTGGTTCCTTCGCCAAAGACTAAACTTTAAAATACTCCATCCATCCTATTCTGGGCATGTTCCAGGTTCACTAAAACAGGAAGAGTGTCTTTTCTAGTGACTCTTCCTGAAGCGAAAACACTAAAGTGTAGGTATGCGTCTTCAAACCTTAAATGGAAACAGATGTGTGCACGGAACGAAAGTTTACATAGGGCTGTAATCAGAGCGGGGCTCTTTTATTCCTCGGCTCGATTTCCTTCTATTTTCCCCTGCAAATGAAGAGGTTGTGCTAGCGTCACATGGGCTACACAGCTGAGAGTGATTAGAGTTAGCTGTAGCGCTAGTATTATCAGATCGGTACGGCTTTAGGCTCAGAGACCAAAAAAGTGAGGGAAAGAAACAGAAAGAGCTATTTCTAGAAAAGACCCAAAACTGTTTAAATCTGTTCATTCTTACTCTCTAATGATCTCTTTGCAGGCACTCTCCAAAAGCATTCAGCTGAGATTCATCAAATAAAATACACACTCATGCTCAGGTTCCGGATGACCCCCACTATCAGGAGGTCGGAGTTTGTGTTCAGCTGCTCGGCACATATTTGGTCATTCATGCTCTTTCGTACACTGTAAACTCAATGTGACTCCTAAAGTGTCAGCTCCACCTTAACACTCTAAGCACTGTGCGCTGTACACTCTCATCTTATTCTGTTGGCCTCTATGCAAATTATTCTTTCTACAAGCGATTACTGTGCAAAATGGCTTGTTTAACAACTTGTAGCAACATAACACAACTTTGGACTAACATCACACTGTGTTTATAAACTGTTGCTATGGAAATGAAGTCTAAACTTTAGATGGAAACTCGGTGCATAAATTTGGTTAAGGATCCATTACAATCTGTTTACTGCACTCAGGAATTACGGTATTGTTGTTAGCATATTGATTTACCGTGTTGAGATTGTTCTTGGCGTCCATGTGACATCAGCTTTTTTTCTCTCTTTTTCTACCCAATTGCTTTAACAGTGATTCTAGTATTTTCCAGGAGAAGGTGAACAGTCCATTATTACTGCTGTTCTTTCATGGCAGCGATACAAATGTGGCCGGTAATGTGAAACTAACTGTCAAAGCCACAAGAAAGACATTCGTACTGTAGCTGCTCTTTTCCGCTTGTGTAAAGAGAGAAATGTCTGTAAAAGCTGTGGTTTTCCACTTCTAAAACTGCATTAATTACTGTAGCTTTTGTTACTGTATTATGTCGGTTCTCTGTTGCTGTGTTTGGTTTAGTCTTACTGTTAAATTTGAATGCTGTAAATATTGGTCAGGAAATACTTCTGGAGTAAGACACTAGAACTAAAACTAAAAGCTAACCGTTGATACTGCCATCGATTAAAAAATTCTTATAGCAGATATGTTATATATAGACTGGATAAAGGAGGAAAACAAACAAACAAACAAACAAAAAACCAAAGGTATCGCTGTGACTTGAATGATTTACGATGTTGAGAATTTAAGGTGTTCTTACACCTCTAATAGTCTTATTAGAGTTGTTTTACAACTGATTCCTGACAGAAAGACTATGAAAGAAATGCGATAAGAGGAGACAAAATAGATGATTCACAAAAAAGACACGACCTTGTACGTGTAGAAGACAAAGAGATGGAGTGTGTAAGAAGAGAAAATGAGCAAGAGCCAAAACACCACAACATAGACAAGACAGCACTGTTTTATACGCAGTCCACAGCAATTTTACTGCTCTCATGTAAACATGTCAGCTTTTTTATGTGAACAAACATGTGTGTGTGTGTGTGTGTGTGTGTGTGTGTGTGGTCTTCCAAACCACAGAATGATTATTTTATACTTCACTGCCACTTGAGGAAAGAAAAAGTCATGAAAAATGTTACGGAGGAATAAAGCAAAAGCAGTTCTCTCAGCTGCACATCATTAGGGGTTTCTCCTCATCTCTGTCCTCGTCTGAACACAATAAGTCTGTCTGCTCTAGTTATTTGTTGCTTTTTTGGGAATCAAATAATTTGTGATTTATGAGCAGCATGGGAAAAGATTTGTGTAAACTTATATTTCAGGTAATGTTCCACAGAGTCCATTTTTAGCATCAAAATACAATGCAGTCATGGACTTTACACAATTAGATCACAAAAAACTGTGTACATCAATTCATGTCTTGGAACTGTTATCTGTAATGAATTACTGAATGTTAAAATGTGATGTAAACAAAATGCAGAACGACGACTAATTATAAGGCATAATGAAAGTAAGAAGAGCTGTCTCAACACAACACCTTCATCCGATTTGTACGCAATCCCAAAACAGGCGATAGGCCAAGCTGGGGTGTGACCTGCGCATCTCTCTCTCCATCCCTCTCTCTTTCTCTCCCTCTCCCACAGTGTATGTCTCAGTGTATGCCCATGTCTGACATAGAGACACTCTGCTTAGTGAATGTTAATGTCTCTGGCATTGATGTGGTACCGTTAATGATAACTTTTACCAAGCTTTGTTGACCTGTTATCAAAATTATTTACTGTCAGTTAAACGGGCCACATATCAACCACTGAAAACACAACACTCCTGTAAAATACAAGAACAACGAGTCGATACGTTTGCGAAACGCAGAAAACCACTGTCACTGTGTGTTTCTTTAAAAAAGTGGTGCGCATTCATAAGCCAATTTATATGGAAATGATCAAAGATATAGAGCTTGGAGTGCATCTCCTATTATTCGGAATACCACGGAGCCCCCTCTGGACTGACGGAAGGGGAATCCCGATGCTAAAGTGGGTTACTGCCGTTAGGAGGTTGATAGCCCTGCGCTTAATGGACCGTGACTCTCACGAACCACAAGCCCCACTGAAATATCCCCAGCGACAGCCTTAAGCGACCCTTTAAATATGCCGCTGGTCCGTATCAAATCCCTTTAAAGGCTGATCCAGAAACACACTATTATTGGACACATGGGTAAACAGCACTGAAACGAACATGTCAAATCTCAGATGCCCTACACACTGCTGTCATCATTTGCAACCCAACCATCCTGTAACCGGATGATGCGGTGTTCTCCAAATGCCCACTCCCCACATTAAACCCCTTCCCATAACGAAACTCACCTCGTTATTTCGAAACTGCAGCCTTTCCTGAGTAACATGGCTCTCTTTCGCATGATCCCCGGTTTTTCTCGCCCCAAGTACATGTTAATATCCGAATTCATTGTGGTAAATGGCAGCTGGGTACACTAAAATCACCGGGTCCTGACGGCAGACTGAAGCAGCGCCACCGCTGTTGATGATGCGGCTCAGGACCGCGTCTGGCGAATGGAGGGACGGGAGAGAGCGCACAAAGACAGGTAATATAAGATCAACAGTGGGTCCTCCTCCACGCAAACCAAAAAACACACACTTTTTGCGACCAAAGAAGAAACGTTTCAAGTGGGTAAAACGCGCACAAGGTTGGAAAACTGTTTCTCTAGCTCCATCCAAACCGACCAAAGGCACGCCAAGTCGTTGATATAATCTCTGGGTCGATCCCCCGTTCCCCAGTCTTGTAGAGGGATGTATACCGGATCTTTTAAGATCGGTAATACACTGCTCCAACAGTAGAGTCTGCGCGGTCCTAATGTCTAACCAGAGTAACGGAAGACAGGACTTCTGATTTTCGTAGGGCGGCGACTCCTTCAAATAATCGACGCGCTGACATTTTTCTGCCTCTCTTGCGAGAACATTATGGTTATTGAGAAGACACTGTATTGTTTTCGTTTAATTCATTATATATTTATAACAGCCATTGTTTGCACGTTGTGTTGAAGTTGTATAAGATCCAGCCCCTAAAAATCATACAATCAGGTTCAGTATACCTAAGATGTTTAAATGTATCTATCTATAAAGCTGTATTTCCTAGTGTAGTGTATTCCCTAAAGTGGTAATTATAGTGTGCCTCACATTTTGTCTATTTAGTTCACGTGCATTATTTTAAAGCAGCTATAGAGAAAATCGTGCCTTTGTCTCCCGTGAGCAAGCATGTGGAGAGGACAAAAACTCCATAAGATGTTTTGATGAAGAAGGGGAAACCTTATGAGCTGAAGCCAGCTGGGGGAGCCCATCATCCCCGGCAATACCTACACCACAATAAATACGAATGCCAAACGGTTACATAACATGTGATGCTAGTATCTTAACATGTTCATTGAATTATTAATCTAACAATTATTAATTAATAATCTAGCAATTTAATATTTAAAATTATTTAAAGAGGAAGAATAGACCCTACCCTGCTCTTCCTAATATATGTTAGTATGAAATTGTGTGTTGATAAATTTCTCTTAAATTCTAATCTCTAAAATTAGTAGGTCTTCGATTCAGCACGTGTACAACATCAACATAATTTGTCTGGGAAGAATAACAAAGCACAGAGAGATGTCTGACTGGATGATAACATTGCTCTGTGTGTGCATGCAACACACAATTCTTTGAGTGTTACTGGACGAATTGTCTAAGCATGACTCATGTTTGTCTGTTGGCAACAAGAATAATTTTTTTATCATTTTAAATTTCTCTGAGGGTGTTCATTTTTATGCGTGTCTTCCTCTGAGTTTTCTAAATCTCCTTGCCAGTACACGACTACATCATGAGCGCTTGTAATAAACTGCAGGGAATTTTTGGGTCATTTGACCAGTCAGTGAAAAAGGTTGAAGAGGACCACAACTGCTGTAAGACAAAACCCAGTTGAAAGGGAACATTCTCAAGGCGTTGGCTAATTTCCTCTAAATGTTCTCTTAAAGCAATAAAAAAGTTCTTGAAGTAGTATAACGTTTTTAACATTAAATATCATACATAACCAAAACTGTATTTAAAAGGGTTAAAGTTAATATGGAACACTTTAAAAATGTTACCGAATTTAAAAAAAAGGTTTGAAAAATATTATTATAACCAAGCAGCAAAATTAATACAATGTTTAAAAACCTGGACATTTTGAATGTTGCTATAACGTTCAAAATAATTTTTTAATCTTTTTGTTAAATAGGGAAAGAGAGAGAGAAAGATATGGACAGATTTACCATGTTTGATGTAAAGGCACTTTGCAGATGGTAATGCTGAGTACATTTCACTCACTGAAATGTGTGGATGTGTGTCTGTTTGTAGAATCTGACCGGAAAAAGCATGTTAATTTCTCTGTTTCTCTAGGACAGCAGGACTGTTTATGTGTCCTGGGTGCTATAATGGCAGGAAAGGGATATTGTGGATGCATGTTATTTTTGTAAGATAATATCATTACCGTTCTTTTTTACACAGATGATCTCATTGGTATCCCATCAAGCTTCTTATTCTGGTATCACAATGAAATTAGTGCATGTTGATCAAATTCCGCTTCACATGGTATTTTTCTGCGTACAATCAGTGATCTTCTTATACAAGGGGCTTCCAAAATAGCACAAAGAGATGGGAGGCTGGTAGCAAAAAATATCACCATTCACATATTTGACAGTGGGTTGTCCTGGAAACGTCAATGGGTAATTACGGAAGGTCTGATCAGCTGATATTACATGTGACTGATGAATTGAAAAGCACATTAATACACGGAAATTTTGCTCTGAGATCTTAATTAGCTGTAATGTGCACATCAGAACACAGGCCATGATAGAGAGAGCAGAGGAAGAGAATAGATCTTCATTTTCATAGGAACACTATGGAACTCATTCATGAAACACAAGTGTAAATCATTTATAAACCAATTCTTATTGAATTGAAAGTGACAATCTATTTAGGAACACGTTAACAGTTTATACAGTAATTTGTCCTGCTCATGTCAGTATGAGGACTTTTTCCGTTCCATATTGTTTTGATAATTATCGAAAGAAATGTTTTAGTCCACACTGAAATGTCTTTTTTAGTAAGTGATGAATGAGTCATGTAGACCCAGCTGGAACGTGAAATTGCGCTACACTCCCCGAATGCAGATATATAAGAAACAGTCTCTGTGTCAGAGACTTTATATTAGACACACACACGCTCATATGTAAGCACACACACATATGTGCACCTATCAAACTACAATTTCCACTGGTATGCTGCATGGGCGCATGTTTTGATGTTCTACCCAGGGTGCATTTCTGCTTACTCTTAAAATTAATCCTGGAACCAGAACACACACGCACGCGCGCACACACGCACACACGCACATACACACACAAACACAGAACATTGTGTCCCTGGGGCATCTGGAGGAAACATGAGAGCTACTAAGAGATTAATTAGACACACTTGAATAAGTCATTGAAATTCGTGCACATGCTCTCATTCCCTCTTTTCTCCCTCCCACTCTCCTCTTCAACTCCTACCCACTCCTGGCAATACCATTTGCATCAGTTTCATCTTACCACAACTTTCTTGTCTGTTATCCTTTCACCCCTTCCCTCATATCTAAAGTGATCACTTGAGAAATGTTGCCATAGTAACTAAACAAACATTTGCTACCATTGGCCCATGCAGCTGGTCACTATGGGCTTGGAAGAGCACTAAACCTGAGTTTTACTTTATGGTGTGATTATTGCCGGACAAGAAAGTTAATGAAGCAGTCGCATGTAAAAGAGGTTTGTTTTCGATTGAAAGAAGGTACATCTAATGAACTACTGCATTGGAGATGGAGACTCTCATAAATAACTGTGGTCAATAAGGCTTGACAAGCTATAGACAAACATAAATATAGAGTAGCAGTCCATAAACATAGAAAAAGGACAACAGATGATAAATGTACTTGATAATGAATGACAGACAGAGGAAGTTCTAAAAATAGGCACAAACAGGTTTAGATGTATACATGGAGGGACGCATATATGTCGTAGCAATTTAGAATTTTCAGCATACAAAAATAAAAAAGAAGGACAGTTTCAATTTAGTTTAATAATTTAAATAGTCTTTCTTCATACACACACCATCCCCCCGTCTCACACGCACAGACGCACACTCTTAACACCTTAAGTGCTTGGGAGCTCTTGGTCAAAAGTATTGATAAATCAATCTCATTTCAATCTTTTAAAATGCAAGAAAATTTATTGGAGATGTACATCATGTA
>JAZGTJ010019622.1:0-10809 GCA_036877575.1 Botia almorhae | reverse complement strand
TATATGATAAACCCATAATTTTAGCACTCATTAATATTTCACCCATTAACCATCTACATACCATTTGTTCTTGCAGCAAAAGCAATATATACTTGTGTGCGTTGTAGGAATACGGTAAACGATGCTTCATGCAGCAAGCAGCAGTGCATCATGGGAGCTCCGCTGGATCAGGTGTGGGAGGGGGCAGAACTTACAAGAAGCCATCCATCTTTATGCGAAGAGGGAATTCCTTACAAAAACACAAGGCTGATCATCAGGGCAAGAAAGTGTAGAAATGATCTTCTTTTTATGTTCCCTAAAAGCAGCAAACGGCCTATCCTGAGAGACCTCTGGACTGGAAAGCCCCGCCCAGGGTGAAATCTCATGGATCCAATTTCCTGCCTGACCCAGCTGCATATTAAAAGCATCAGGTGCCATCTGACTGGTCGCATTGCACTGCATTTCAACTGCCAGTGTGTACAGACAAAGTGCTCGTCGTTTCCCTTCTTTAACAAAAACATTAAAAATGTCAGTTTATTAGAAATATCGAAATATATATTCTACTTTTATGCTCGCTGAAAAAATAACATCATAAATACTGTATCGACGGAACTTTCAGGTCTCAAATGAGCGCCGTGTGTCAGTGCTCAGCCAATCCAAAGTCAGCGATTGCTGCCAAAACATTCAACCGGGTACTTCACTGACCTTCCAAAGCAGTGTATTTTTCACAAGTGGGAACAGTTGGGACCTGAGCCCGAGTCAGAGTTATCCGAGACAGTGTGTTTCCATGGTTACTGCTTTAGCAAGTGTGTCTGTGTTTTCCATTTCATTTTTAGGTTGCTAAGTTTAATATCAGCACAGAAAGGTACAGATAGTGCCTAGATCAAGTCTGTTTGTTAAACGAGCATGACATTTGTTTAACGCTTTGCCTTGCGATTTCATTAGTGTGATTTTAAGTGAGATTATCGCAGCCAAAAATGAGCATATAGGAGTGTTAATCTGAGAGACTGAGTCTGGCTGCTTGCAAGACTCTCATTTTGTTCCCTCAGCCATGGTTAAAGACAGAAAAAACAGTGTATAAAGGTTTGCTGGTCTAGCTGTTTTAAAAAAGATAGCGTACCCAAAAAACTGGTCAGCAGGGTTCATGTAGTTAAATTGGTAGAGCACTGCGTTAGCAGCGCAAAGAGTCGCAAAAGTCGCTTTGGATAAAAGCATAAACCAAATGCATAAATGTAGCATAAAAAGATTTATTCACCATACCTGCTCTTTTCCACAGAATAAATAAACTGGAAGAAGAAACCTTCTCTTCCTCTATACTATCACAAATCAATCTGGTATGTTAAGCACTTCAGTTTTTAAAAATTCCTCATCTAGGCGCTATTGTTCCCATTTTATTACAATGTTGTTCTTCAAAAGTCATGAACACACACTTGTTCTGTTGGTCCAAAACAGACAGACAGAAAGATACAAGTGAACATCCCACAGAGTGACCATTCACAAAATTGGACCTACACAAATACTACCCACAGAGTGACAGGCAAGCTCTTTTATATCCTGCAGTGCACTATAAACACTCACTATCAGCACACTGTGTGCCCTGATGTTCATCTGCTGTTTATTTTCTCACTTACACCAACTTTATTTGTGCTAGTGGTCAGAGGAGAGGGCACACACAGTGGAATCTGCTCAGAGACGTACACTAGACACTGTGTGAGCGATTTTTGCTACCTTATCCTCATATACACACATACAAACAAACACCTAACAGACCACTGCAGCCTTTACGTCATAAGCACATTACATTTTACAGAATACACCCATGAATTTTAATTAATCCAGGTATTATTTACACACCCAAAATCTAATCTAATCAATTCAAACCTGTATGCTGTTATTTAGTTCAGCTGAACACAAAACTACAACTCAGCTAACACAGAACTTATGTTCCGAGCTAATGTTCCGATAAAGATGTTTGAATAATGTTCTAATAACCAAACAATAAAAAACTGGATGTTTCAACATTCCTAAAACATTCAATAAACATAAAAAAAATACTTAATGGAAACATCACAGAAATGTTCTTACAACGTAAAGTTGTTATCTGGGTAAAACCCATGTTTGTCAATCTTCAAATAAAGCGCCATAAAACGAACAATAAAGCGCCATAAAAGTATTGCAATCCTCTGAAGTCACAAAGCTTTGACAAACCAAACAAAATACAGTCAGTATTCAGTCATAATCTTCACTACTGCTGCAGCCAGAAATGCCATTCGAGTCTGACATTACAGTCACCCACATTTGATGTCACTGATGAGGGGAAGACAGACAGCCCATAATGACATCACTTCCTGTCTGCTCCTTACACAAAACTCTTGTATGGCTTCATACAAAATGCAGACTTAAAATGCGATCCTTCTTGGCTGTTATTTGCAGCATTTCAGGTTAATATCGAATCGAGTCTCTTTTCTTTTGGCCTGAGGGAACAGCGATGAATTTGACGTTAATGGCGGGCGGTTTACAAGGTAACATCCGTTGCATTGGCTCCTGCCATACAATGTGATATCACGGCAGTGCTGAAAATAGCTGCTGTTGTAGAAAGGCGAACTGTGAGAGAAGCAGAACAGAGACGCGAGTAGGCGTTCGTTTGTCAGAATATTTCTCTCCATTGAAATAACACACGGGCGTTGCGTAATGCAGCGCAGCCCATTATTGGATCTTGGGTTGAATCTGAGGAAATGAGCCAGTGTATCCTTGACTTTTATAATGGTTCATGCAAAGCAGAAGAAATAACTGTATCTCAATTATTCTAAAAGTAAAAATGAGCTTTATGTATTATTTTGGGACTGTTTTAGTAAAAGGTAAACGAGCAGAAAGAAAAACATCGAGAAGGGACAGGGGGAAAGGTATGGGGACATGGCGCAGGTCAGATTCGGATCCTGTCTTCTGCATGAGCCATCCTCCCAAACAAGAGTCTGAAACACATGTACTAACTGCTAGTCCATGGCTCAGCCAAAGTTGCGTTCCCAAAATTTAGAGTTTATCTAGATTTATCACCGAAATAACAAAATGTTAAGGCATTCTAGCCTCAGTGCATAGTTTCATCGAAAGCTACATTATTATAGTTCCATTATATGATGAAAACTCAGCCAACAGAATTGTGATAAGTCACACACAAGTGGACGTTTATCCTAACAATAACATAACATTTCCTTCACTAATGTCCTGTTCTCAAGAGTTATCAACATTTAGTTGATCATACTGAGAAAAACGAGGCAGGACGCTAACATGTCAGTTAAGAAATCTGCATTTCCTGTCATTTAGCGCAGCTTTGTTTGGCAGGCGTGTAGAGTTTGGATTAGAGATAGATTATTCTTGTAGTCTGGCACATGTGTGTATGTGTGAGCGAGCTGGCATGAACGAGTTAGAAAATGTACCCTGCTATTTCTCTCTCTCTCTCTCTCTCTCTCTCACTTTCGCTTGCTCTCGCTCTAAGACACAAAAAACTCTACAGTTGAGAACAGACTGTACTATATCAAGAAGCAGGTAGCTCTCAATTAAAGAATCTCACAGGCCACGTACTGCAGTCTGGCACATTCCCATAAACTTGTGTTTACAGAGGGCTGTGGCACAATGGTAAAACCAACATAACCTTGACAAACTGATACTTGATCCTTTAACACAATGAAAGCACACACACACATACACCCACCAAGATGGACGTATGCCAACATAAGTCATATAAGTTGATGCACACGTAACCAGGAAAGGGGAACCCAGAAGCGTACTATCCAAAATGCTATAAGCTATGAATAAAAGAAACTAGCTATTGGATAAATTTCACAATGACAAAATTTGACTTTGAGAATAATGACGAATAAAGACAAAAGGTACCAAACATTCTACAATACATTGTTTAGTAAAGGAATGTACTATATCGTCATAAAAATAATCGTTATTTAAAATAATCATTTTTAATCGTTATAAAAATTTGTGAATAACAATCAAATGAAATAAAACATCAAATAGTTCAACATTACACTATTTTCATTTAGTCATTACTTTAGTCTCCTGCGAAATATTCAAAATATAGAAGTAGACTGAGAATATAGAGGGAATGATAACATCGTTTGCAATGCATCATGGGAGGCTCTTTCTTTGGAATTATGGGTAAATGTAGTTCCTCACTAAGAAATGAGCTTTAAACGTGATACCTAGCAAAGAATCCAAACATCACACTGACTCGAGGTTTCTAGAGAAGCGTACATCATCGCCCACGCCCTCACAGCTTACAGCTGGTCTGTCTAGAAAGGTTTACACGTTACGGTTAAAAATCAATTTTTCAATGGGGAAAATAAATGGGATTTTTTTTACATCTGGCATCCTATTTTTACTACCCTGCGCCCAAGATATCATGTTTGACAGTTCTATGAGAAAAAATAGGCTACAAGCAATGATATACTGCCAACAACAACATACAACTGTTCAGTCATCAGTTCAGTCAAGACATCACTGATAGGATGGAATAAGCGCAATGCTGGAATGCAATTACACTCATCCAGCATACAGCTCCGGCTTATGAGTGAAATCCGGCTATTTGTAGAATCATTCGCTCTGTTAGTGTTCACTGTGCCAAGTGGATTAAGAAGTGTAGAACAAAACTGAGCACGGCTTGAAGAGCTCAGGACACAGTGGGAGACGAGGC
Source organism: Botia almorhae (assembly GCA_036877575.1). Classification (NCBI taxonomy): domain Eukaryota; kingdom Metazoa; phylum Chordata; class Actinopteri; order Cypriniformes; family Botiidae; genus Botia; species Botia almorhae. The sequence continues at coordinate 6,128 of JAZGTJ010019622.1, read as the reverse complement.
AATGCTCTATTTAAAGGAACAGTTACCCAAAAATGATCTTTTACTTCCCACCAAACGTGCACGGCTCTTTTATATTGAAACAAGGCAACAGGAGCCATGGGCAGTCAGGCTAGGAAAAGGTACCCGTGTGCTACATTACAATCTTCTCAAGACATACAATAGCTTGGTGTGAGACACAGTGTAAATTTAGTCCGTACTCACAGAAAAGCCTCTCAAAACTTCTCAAAACCGATACGTGCCTTTGCAAATACCGAGTTGGTATATCATGTGTTGTGAATGAACATGTAAAAACAATTCATTTAAATGAAACGTAAATGACAGAATTTTTATTTTGGGATAAACTACCACTTGCGTTCCTGTAGCTTGATTGGTAGAGCATTGTGTTAGCATCGCAAAGGTCATGGGTTCGTTTCCCAGAGAACACATGCGCTAATCAGATTTAACGCCTTAAAATGTACTGTAAATTGCATTGAATAAAAGCCTTCGCCAAAGGCTTAAATGTAACAAATGTTATAGGCAGGGTAGGTGATTCTCTCCAGAAACATTTTTGTTATGCTGGTTGAAAGTCTCTTCACATCCTGATAGCAATCACTAAGTGGTCTAAATATATTTATATATCTTCTGTGGAAGGTGCAAGACCATAAAATGTTCATCTAATCTTTGCATTCGGTCCAAATGCAATGATAGGATGTCCCACTTGCCTGTCAAACTATGTATTTGCACCGCGTTCATGTGTATTAAAGTTGGTGTGGCTTTGGAGACGGCTCTAAATGGGGGGCGGAATCTTATGGTTTCAAAGCTATATTGTTAGCATATCCAAAATTGCCTACCCTAACCTTAAAGCAACATTTATGACTTAGCAAACACACACCACACATGCATTTATAGGGCAACCGAATATTAAAACAAGGCATGACATCGGCCTGGACCGCTATCAAGTCTGGCACAGAGTCACTGCTGAAGCGTCTTGTGTGATAGTCAGCTTCTCTTGGACAGCGGGGAGGTGCGATCTCTGTGTTTGGCAGCTCTCCGACTGCTGGCAGCTGGGCAGACAGCTGCAACAACGAGAGACTGGCAGAACGTGCTGTTATGTAACCCTAGGATTCAGACGTGCAGTTTAACTACAGCGTCTCTGCAATCAGAACCTACGATCGCTGATGTCTGCTACATATAGAGAGCCCCCCCCCCCAGACTTTTACAACAAACACAACCTTTGCACTACATACACCAAATAACGTCAAAAGACAACGTTCAGCTCGTTTACCAAACTGGATTACAGCTGTGCACACGGTTTAGCTTGTGAACCCTTGAGGTTTAAACGCAGACAGGTCTCGGAATCACAGGTGCGGAACATCGCATCTAGATCGCGCTAAGAGGCACGTCACAGATTCGGGGGATAGAAGCAAGTCATGCTAATGACAGAGCTGATGCCAGGAAAGATTTGCTGGAGCTCAGCCCGGTGCTGTTGATCCCCTCTGCGGCTGGGGATTTACCAGGCAAAGCCCCCAAACCCCTCCTTCCATCTGAGTGAAAAGAAAAGAGGCGCATGGGCGATCGGCAGAACCACGCGGAAGACGCACGCCCGGGGCGCCGCAAAAATCTTTGCAGGTTACGGTGAACTTTAAACGTAGTCAGCGAATCGCACCGCTTCTAATTTGCATAACGTTTTCTCAACTTCGTAGTGTCGCGGGACACGCCCACACTGAATTCTCACTGCAAATGAAGGACTTCAGGCCGCTTTGTCGCTGTAGAGTCAATGTGAACACAGGGGACGTGTGTGTGTGTGTGTGTGTGTGTGTGTATACTGATATTTACTACGTTATGGAGACCAAATGGCCTTACAAGTATACCTGTGCATTTTGACCTTATGGGACATTTTTTGAGGTCCCTATAATGAAGCAAGCTTTTAAATCATGAATGATGTTTTTTTAAAAATCTAAAAATGCTAAAAGTTTTTCTATGAGGGTTAGGTTTAGGGGTTAGGGGATAGATACAGTTTGTACAGTTTAAAACAATTACGTCTATAGAATGTTCCCATTCAACACGCAAACGGTGTATGTGTGTGTTTGTGAGAGAGAGAGAGAGAGAGTGAGAGAGAGAGTGAGGGAGGGAGGGAGGGAGAGTAAGAAAGAGTGAGAGAGAAACAGACAGTATGTGTCTGTCTCTGACACACACACAGACCTTTTAGATATTCAAGGAAGAAGTTGAGCCAGGCCAAGCGTGAAGACACATGCAGATACACATGTTCTCAGGGAGGACAGAATGAGATGAGAAGTCAGGTATCTGAGGAAAGATTTTTAGATCGCCTTTCTGTGGGATGGGGAATCTCGTTTCTGTATGACGTTAATGTCAAGGGCTGCTTTCAGTCATCGGCACTTACATTCGGAGAAATGTTACACATTTGACCCCAGGAGGAGTGAGATAACACAGTTTAAAATATCAGAGCACAAAAGCATTGACTTAGAATGGGCCGAGTCTTATACTGCCGTTCAATACGATCCCTTTCATACAGATCAATAATTATGCGAGTTAACCACAAACATATCTGTCTTTGTTGCTGTGCCTGTCGGACAAACGTCTTTGGCCGCAGCTGTGCGATATCTAAATAACCTAACATTTATTTTAAACGCTTATACACAACCATAAACAAAGTCAGTCTGGAATGTTGTAGAATTGCTAAAGTGGTTCAAAAACAACCAGTGTGAATGGTTTTATTCGAAATAATCTTAAAGAAATAGTCACCCACACAAATATGTTAGTCAAAATTAGTTTGGAATGAAACACAAAGGTAGATTTTTTAAATGAATTTTTAATGAATATTCCTGCATAAGATAATAAGAACCAACATTTTAATCTGTTCCTCACACCAAGTTACTGTATGGCATCAGAAGAATCAGAATCCAGTGTACAAGTTGTATGGATCATGTTTAAGCCACTAGAGTTCTTTGTTAGGAGCTTGACAGACATGGCTGGTCACTACTGTAACTGCTGTTGCGTGGAAAGTACATGAATTGTATATGATTAGTAAATAATGACAGAACTTTTATATTTGCGTGAGCTGAACTGCTAGCTATGATGAAGGACTTGGCTGAGGGATAAAAGTATGTTCAGAGGTCATGTATATTTTATCTGTCAATTCTTGTCTTTCATCCAGAAACCCTGAAAACGTCAGAGCCGTTGCTGCAACAACATGATAACAGGCCGTGATTGGTCCGTGATGCATGCACTCTTGACCAATCAAGAAACAAACGAAATGAAAGCCACACAGAATAAACACAGTTCCTGAAACTTAAACACCAACCTAAAACTAACATGTTTTACACTTAATTTAAAATGTAAAGAAACCCAGAGTTCAACACATACTATACATAACTGATGTGACAAAAGCTTAACAGCCAAGAACAAAGATGTAGTACGGTCCATCACTATGTAAGCCCTAATGCTCATCCTCGTAAAGAAAAAAAGATTTATGCTCATACCTACATTACTTTCTTAGATGATATTTGAATCTCAAAGTACTCAAGGTTTCTCTATTTTAAGGTCTGCCATGTAAGTCACACATCAACAACTGCTTAGTAAAATAATAGCACCCATTTTACAGCTTGTGGAAAAAACACTGTGTTATAAAGTTAAAGTTTTCAGTGAAAAATGAACAAAAATCAGTTACTGAGCACATTCATAACAAATTGGTGTTTAAAACGGTCTCCTTACCCACATTCACAATGGTTACATTTATAATAATGATTTGTATTTTAAACTGTCGGGTCCTACTTCCCGGAAAATTTAAATAATGAAAAGTACGTAAAGTAACTTCAGTCTGGTTTAAACTGACAACGTTTCAATTAACATTAAGCACAACCGCGTTATGTGAGAAGATGGTTGTCCATGTCTATAGTTATGTGTTATATAGGATTTGGTCATCATGCAGTCTGTGGAGCCAGTACAAGGCAAAGAAATGCTATACTCATCATCAACAGTAGCTAACAGCCCCCTGAGTCCAAGCCAGACAATGTTTAACACGTCTGCACAGCGCAAACATAAACTCCTGACCTAAATTTTGCATAGAGACGGTTAAACTGCATGACTGCAAGACACTGGTCGCTTTATGCAATTTAAAGTCTTATGAGGAAATGAGTCTCGTTCAGCCCTGCTAAGGATGTAAAAACAGAAGCAGCTTTTAGAAGCCACACTGCAGGCACACGCAGACTAGATTTTACAAAAATAATGCCCACCCCTAACTCTGAGCCATCCCTACAGGCTGCCATGTGTCACATGGCTATGCAGGTTTGTTCTCCTCTGTGCTTGCAGAAAAGCTGTCGAGGAGAAACTGCTCAAGCTCACAGATTAAGATCAAGGCTGGCTTTAGAGAGAGGAACTTGGAAGGGTAAGGTAAGCCTTGCTGTTGCAGTACAAGAGGCTCTCTTGTTAGTAGTCTTGACAGCATTTATTCTGTCAAAGTAATCCTGAATTTATATGCTACTGAGTAGAATCACAGCGAATATCCAGTATTAATTATGGCTTAGCACAGCAAAGTGCAAGCAAAGTGCAGCTCCAATGAGGAAATGTATCTGGTTTATTTTTTAAAAGTGTTGAGGCAGATCTACATACAGAGGCCTAAAGTACCCCAATTCTCAAAATCAAACATATACTGTATTTTTTAGAGACCCAAACTTGCGAACACCAACAAATTAGTGATATTTCCACAACTTTTCAGAAGTAACAGGAAAACGTTTTCCAGAGTTGGTATGAACTTGTTGGGACCTATAAGGTACACTGACCATGATGTAGAGTTTGCAAAGGGCTGCATAACTATCCAGAGATTTTAACATTTTACCATTTAAATATCTTATTCTTTTTGACCAAAAAAATCTGTGTTTCTTAAAACAATCTTGAGGGGACAGTGTTGGTATATAAACTGCAGAGGTGCATAATGCATCATACCATGAACAAGATGAACGGTTTTCAATGCATGAATCAGACGCACTTAAAGTCATTTCTGACATCATTTTCCACGAGTCATTAGTTTTAATTATATCCCTGTACGTGGACCTTACACTTGGCTATAGCATCTCATAAGAGGGCGATCATGGGCGTCTTCATTCCTATTGGCTGCTGTATGGCTTCTCATTTGCATTAAAGTGAAACATACAAATTTTGATCTCATCAATGGACACGCCCACACACCATCGCCAGCAGTCAAGTATCTCAGGAAATGTCTGCTTTTTTTTAAAGCTACTCAAAGTAAAAGTCAGATGTGTTTTAAAAACTGTGACCGCAACGTAAAATTTTATATCGCGGTTTAATGCTAGTAATAAATGACAGAGTAAATACTACATAGGAGGTTAACACAGGCTCTAAAAAATAAACATGGGTGAGTATGAAAAATAACCAATATTTACCAATACAGCACACTTAAACACACCTAAATCTGATAAACAAATGTTGTGTTCAGGCGCTGCACATCCCTGAAGATCAAACACAGATCTGAATGATATGTGGCTCATTGTTTTTGTGGCTGGAATGTGGGCAGTGTGATGACAAATACCAGAGCTGGTATTTCAAACTGCTACTGGATGATAAATGATTAACCCATTGCAATTGCTGGCACAGAGCTTATTTACAGCAAAGTGTGCAGTAATTGTGTGCAAATGGCATCTTTGGGAATAGAAACACAGTTCTGGAGCTATAAGACCGGCCAAAAGTGGAGCACATCCATGGAGGAAAACGCTAAACATTAGAGCTGGACTATATATTGAACATTCACTATATTGTGCTGTTTACAATGCTCTACCTTATCGCTTGTATGACAGTGTTAGGACACAGGTTCGAGAGTTTGTCACAGACACAGATATATAAGCAACCTATGTTCTAACTGTAAAGTTATATAATTAAATTAAAGTGGTAAAATGGCGTTTAAGTTGATATTTTATTTCTAGAATGAAACATTTGGAATCTGGTTGGCTACAGAGGCCAAGCAAGCCAATGCCTGATTAAAAACATTTTCACAGCAAATACATAAACATTGGTATGAATACATACTAACACACAAGTGTTCCTTTAGCTCAATTGGTAGATGATTGCGTTAGCAGCGCAAAGGTTGCGGGTTCGATTCCCATGGAACACGCGTA
>JAZGTJ010019620.1:0-10810 GCA_036877575.1 Botia almorhae | reverse complement strand
TTAGCACACACCTCTTAACAGCTCAGAACAGACACCAGTGAGGCTATCAGAAGAGTGAGGATATCTTCTCAACAGTCCAGTGACTTTATGACAGCACATCCCTGTTTCCTCCCTGTGGCTACAGACATTGTTTTCCTTCAGCGTTTCTGCTGCTGTTGCTCAAAACTGCTTATCAATGCGCCGTCACCTCCATCAGTCATCAAAAAGCTCTCACCTTTACCCAGAAACAGTTTCCTTGAGCCCTCAGTCTGTTGCTAGGGTCTGACCAGGGTTCCTTTTTCTGCCTCTTGGTTTAGGCCAATAAAAAAATCATTTCAGTTCTTTGAAACCTATTTAAAGGTGTTGAACTAGCAGTGTGGCTATAACAGAGCTTAAATTGATCTAAATGATCTACTAATCGCATGTGTAATTTTAGATGTCATTTCATAAGAGAAGACAAACAACATCCCAGCTAACAATTTCAGGTTGTAAAAGCACCTCCTTAACGTTTTCATTAGGTAACATAAACGTTATAAATGTTCAGTTGAATCGTCTAGGTACATCCAGTTATTTAGACATTGTATTAACGTTATTGCCTGGTTACAAGAACGTTATTCAAACATTATTTAAATTCGGTAACGTTTTTAAAACGCTAACAACTCAACAACTAATAACTTACGAATATCTTTTGATATATACAATTTAAAAACATAACATTAAAAACATTCTACTAATAGCATTTTTGATATATAAAGTTCTATTTATGTTACTAAAAATAATGGTTTTTTTCACATATTTTGTCTTGGTTCTTAAGACAAAATGTTTAATGCTTCAAGTCGCTTTGGATAAAATGAATGATTGTAACTTCGGAGAAATGTTAGCCAACGTTCTGAGAACGTTACCTGTCGGCTGGGACTTACATAAATCAGTAAATGAGTTTGTAGTGAAGTCATGACAGATTACCTGCAGGTCTCCTCTGACGGACAGTACAGATAAGGGGCAGCAGCAGCCAATGCAAGACCACAACCAGCTTAAAACACACACACACACACACTCACACACACAAGAATGGGATCTGGACTGCGTCACAGGCTGCAGGACAGAGGAAGGAAAGTGTTTCTTGTTTTAGAAGCACTTAGGCCACCTTCATATCTGACTATTGCACCTTTATTCAAGCACTTATGCAGCATTACTCAAACATTTAAAATCTAAAGCCAGTCGACATTTACAGCTTCTTAGTACCAAGCCAGCTAATAGGGAATGGTATCAGAACGTTGGCTAACAAGTTCTCTCAAAATTCTCAAAAAAGTTAAAGTTTGTTTAACTTTATATAATATATTAAAAACATCATTCTAAAGTTGTTAGTTGAGCAATTTAAAAATGTTACAGAATTTAAAAAATGCTTGAATAATGTTCTAATAACCACGCAATAACGTTAATACAATGTTCGCAATTGAATTGTCAAAATAACATTGTTAACGTTTTTGTGACTTTCCAAATGTGGAGCGGCTGATTCGGTCATATTATACTTAAAGAGATCCCCACAAAAATTATTCCACACACTCATGTTATTCTGAACGGATGACTAACCTCTGTGGAGCACAAGTTAAGATGTTTAACAGAATGTCCACACAAAGCTGTTGTTTAAAGACTGTCAAGCTACAAAAAGGACAAAAAAGTATAAAAGTGGTCAATACAATCCTATAATCACATGAGCATGAGTAACAGAGACACTGAAAATCTAACCTGAGGAATCTTGTCCTGACAGTAATGGTCACCATTCCGTCTCATTGTGTGGAAAAGAACAGAACTTTTGTGTTTCTGTGGAAAAATGACACGTTTAAAAAAAACATAAGGGAAGAGAAGAAAAGTGTTATTTTGGGTATTTTTTAGTCTAGCTGTTACCACATAAGCACAATTTTTTAGATGACCTGACATAAACTTTCTCGCAGTTCGAATGAGGAACAAAATCTGTTTTGTTTTAGAATCGATGCGATTTGATTATTTGAGCAATACTCATTTGAGGTTTCATTAATGTTTTTCCTCCAGATTGTAGATGCTCCTCATGTTGTTGGTTTGGGAGTGCGCGGTGGGGTTTTGTAATCATGACACACAGTCCTAGCATGTGCTGTGTGGCTCTGTTGTGTTTCACACAGACATTTTGTTCACTAGCTTTGTCGTTTTGTCTGGAGGTGGAGCGCTTGCAGAAATCAATGTATGTTTCTTTAAATGTCAGACTTGGGCTGTTTTAGGCCTCATGTAACTCAATATGCATATATGTTCACTCTCAAACACACACACACACACCAAAACAGACACAAAACCCACCTCTCTCTCCTCCAGGAGAGTTATCCCTGAGTTCACCGTATCATACACTAAAACAGCAAGCGGCACATGTTTTTGATGTTCGTATAACAAACTTGGATGAGCCCTGTGCTTGTAATCTTCATCTTTTTGAAGTCGTTTGGGGGTAAAGGGGACCGAAAACAGGTCGTTTTACTATCGTGTAACAGTATAACACCTTCATCTCACGAGGGGAAAATGTTTCTTCGGAAAAACGCGTAAATAAATAAATAAATAAAAGATTAAATGAGAAGAGGCATAAATCTTTGGAGAGTCACGGGAAGGGAAACTTGTACTCAAGAACAAGAAGCACATGTAGCGCACAAGCTACCAGGAAATTGGTATAGTCTCGTATGATTTTATAGGGATCTTGGGCTTGCCCTTCAGATTAATTGGGACGCGGCGCAGGGAGGGTTTTTTTACAGGAAGCTAAGAATGGAACCCCCGCTGTCCGCCTCGGGGGCGCAAATCATGAGTCAAGACAACGAAAGACTGTAAGCGGGTTTTTTTGGGGTGGTAATGCAGGTCATATGGGCATGCACACACACACACAAACACATGAACACATGCTTGCACCCTCACAAATACGCAAGGGCATGTTCGGCATTCACTTTTAATGATGTGGTCAGTGCATACGCAGGTACAGTTTCTAATTTGCAAAGTCTTTTGACCCCAGAGTTTTTCCATCCATTGATGTCATTGGTTCTACCTGGGAACCACAGGGAATGTTTTCAGAACGTTGGCTAATGCTCGCGAAAAGTTCTCCCAAAGTTCTCCAAAAAGTTCTTGCAGTGACGTTAGTAAAACAGGTTGTCAGAACGTTGGCTAAAGCTCTCTAAAAGTTTTCCCAAAGTTCTCCAAGTTAAGGTCTTGCAGTAACGTTGGCAAAACATAAATGCTATTCTTAAGTTGTTAGCAAAAAGTTACAGAATTAAAAAACGTTTGAATAACATTCCCATAACCAAGCAATAATCGTTAATCCAAAGCTTAAAACAGCTTCTTACAAAAATCTGGTTTATAAAACTAGTTCCTACAAAAAACATTCTTACAACCTAAAACGGTTAAGGTTGTTTGGTTTTATAAACCGTGGCGATGCTGCCAAAGCAATTTAGGAAAACTAACAGCTCACGGATAGCAAATACGTACCAAATGTGGCGTCCATTTTCACCCTCTCTTTCTCTCTCGGATGCACGCATGTGAAGACCAACAACAGAAACGTCACTTAAGTGATTTTTTCTGTACACCGAAAGAGCAAAGAGCGGTTTGTATAGACTGCAGGAAAAGATCATCACCAAACTGGAGAGCACAGTGTCAGCGCTAACTGTGGATGGATGGATGTTTGCACAATCTAATGCGGCAGTGCAGAGGTGAATGGGCCAGGCTTTTAATGTTCCACTGTTTATTTACTTAGACTTGTGCTTGGCAGAGAAACACACACACCACACTGCAGAACCCCCCACGGGCCGACCACTGATCCCGGGGCAGTTTGTGAGATCATAGCATCTCTTGTAAAACCTCCCCGCTGAGCAGGGGTGGGAGACCCCATCCGCTGCAACATGACATCACTTAGACCAGATTGCCACCATACTGTTCCATGTATACGGCCAGAGTTGTTTCTGTTAGAAAATACTGTATATGGCAATGTTGTGTGTAATGCTTTTATATACACACACGAGCTTTTTCCTAGTGGGAGAAAAAGCATATCACCACAGAGAGCGTTAAGGGCTCCAGATGGCACAGAAGTTCCATGTTTTCCATCCCAGTGGAACGGTTTATTGCTCAAAATATACTCTTTCAGTTCTCTTGAGACCTAATGCGGTTCTCAGCTGTGTGTTAATTAAGTATCGACTTGGTCTTAAATGTTTCTCCTAAAACTGCTCAGGGGTAATATAAATAAAACGAGACATTTGTTGACATACATTAAGAGTAAAGAGCTATGAAATTAACATCATTTGGTTTTTAGAATAACTAAACCTCAAACTTTTGGACTCTAGGAAAGTCTGAGCGCATTTTGAGACGTTGTTGGGAGCTTTTAAACTCTCACAAGACGTAAGCAAGATTATTACAGTCTGTTTCTCCAAAAAATGATAGAAGCAGAAACGTTAAAGCTGCTATCCAGTGTTTTTAAACAAACAATAATCAGTTATTGAGCAAGTACAGTTTTATAATAATGATTTTTAATCATTATTTCAGTTCCGATTTCCCAGGAAATGTCAGTTTGGCTTCATTTGACATTAATATACGTAATAAAAAGAAAAGCAACCTGCAATTTTATGTTTCAAACTGAGATGGCGCTAGAGAGACAAAAGTTGGGGATTGCAGCTTTAATCTTTTTGTGGTGTAAGAGAATTAAGATACGGAAGCGTTCTCGTTTATCTTAATTTTCCCGCCTTTAGGGTGTGAAACAGGCAATCATGCACAAACACACACACACACTCGTGGTGAGTGTGTAACTTTACTAAAATGTTATCCTCCACATCACTTCATCTGGAAACATGTTGTGCCAGCAGTGTTGCAGTCAAGACCAGAGCTCTGCCACAGGCCACATAAACACCTGAGCCATTTTATGCGACCAGCACACAGTAAGAAAAGAGTTTTAGTCCTGGGACGGCCAAGTCATAAAACTGACATGTCTGTAAATCCAGGCTTTTATTGACACAGTTCTGTGCGCTGAAAAGCGTTTGTTTATCTGTTTTAAGATTGTTATTTCTCAAGGTTTTGAAATGAACCCTCTGCTCCAGTGATGTCCCAACAGACTTGACAAAAAGCAAAAAAACCTGGTTTAAAATCTGGTGACTGGTGGGAATTTTGGCCATGACTCTAAGATCTGCAATCAAAAGTCGGAGATTTCAATCATAAATAATAACTTAAATGAAACATTTCAGTAACATTTCTCATTAAAGAGCTCAATGAAGTCTCATGAGCTGTAAAAGATCAATTACTGAACAATAACATTCCACGGGTCAATCATAAAAATGAAAAAATAAATCATGATGCTGCTCTTCAGATTTGACAAGAGCGCCACAAACATTAAATTAAGCGCCCACAAAGACATCCAACACCCTGCCATATGTCCTGGAGATGTGTCTGGGCTAACAGAGGTCTAAACGGGCTAATGGCTGTTGCTGTGAGCAACCTAATTGGCCCGAGGGCGTGTCATTCAGACCAGCAGCCTGTTGGTGGAGCCAGTGAGCTGATTTTCTCACTACTCATGTGCTCGTCTTCAGGTCAAACTAGGGGTCTGATTCCATCTAATGTACTATACTGTCTAATGTACCTCCCACCACCCAATCAGTGATGCCCAAGTTCTGCCTAACACTTTTATACAGGAGATAATTTAGTGTTATTAATAATATTATTAAAGAGGTCATTCCAGCTACTCACTTTAAAGCTAAAAACAATCAATACCGTTGAAGACAAAGAACTTTGACAGTTCAGGGAGAAATGGCTGAAAAATGTTCTTTGATATAAACCTAGCTTTGAATTTGTTTATAAATCAAATTCAAATGGGACATTTAATACAAATTAACCAGCTTAAATATTTAGTTTAAGTAACTAAATATTACAGTGAAACTCAATTATAGAAGTTCAAAATTTGTTATAAAATGTATTCGATTTTTTTACGCAGTCGTAACATTTTACGCAGGTTAACACAGGTTTTCTTTTTGGTTTTGGTGAACTCGGTTATGTTTAATTAAAATATCCACTTTGTTTACAGATGCTTCCCCTAAAATTCCTTAGGAGATAAACAAAACACACGAGTCAGACAACTGTTGCAATACTGTATGAGTACAGAGCTGTACAACACATGTGGATAGGATATAATTCTGATTATTCAACACTGGAAGAACTTTACAAAAAATACGTTCATTTGTATGAACATTTGACTTCTGAGTCAATTTCATCTCAATTTCTGAAAAAATTCTGGAGAAGATACATGAGAAATAACTGAGAAATCTAAGAATCAAGAGACTTCAAAATTAGCTGATGATTTTATTTCTTCATTACTGTCATGAAAAACAATTCAGATATTAAAGAGATCTTGTGATTGTTTCTATGGGAAGTCCCTTTTTTGGGACCTCTTGAGTTTTTCTCTCTTTTCCTCACTATTCACTCCAGCACTCTCTTATGTGACCCCTCCGTTAATGAGACATGCCAGTTAGGGGCATCCTGCTGCTCGGGGCCAGTGCATTGCCTTGGAGCAGAGAGGAGGAGGTACATTCACCGATCAGCCTGGCTGGAACTCTGGAATGCCCCCTCCTCATACCAAACCCACCAGGAGCCCCCTAGTCTTTGCCAAATACCCTGAGATGGGCTGCACCACCAGCCTGTGGGAACTCATTCACCTCTGCCAGCATCCAGATCTATCTCAATTCCCTCAGACTGGAACTGTCAAATGGGTTCCTCTCGGTTCCTCTGAAAACACGTGTTTTGAGGAGACCCTGGAGATTCTGAAGACCCTGAAAGCTTTTCGGCTCTCCGTGGTTTACCTGATGACATTGCTTTGATCTTCACATTGTCTTTTAAAACACAAGCAACACGATAAACGCGTGGTCCATCCACCCTGTTGATGGAAGTACGAGACAAATTTATCGACTGACCCATCGTCGTAACTGACCATGTAACAGCCCGGCGGCCCCTGTGCAACCTCTCCCTAACCAATATCTTTTAACAAGATTCATAGACACATAACTAGTCCCTTGTTATGAAACTTTACCTATTACTGAGGGATTATTAAGAATAATGAAAAGATGTTTCACTACTGTTCTGGTATTTTTATGATTTTATTTTTATGGGCGCCGGGTTTTTTTCTCCCTCTTTCTTTGCCTGGGTTAACATCGTCTTTACTGCCTCTTTTCCGGAGTTCGCCTGGAAATGCTGTATTTCCCCAAAGGCTTTTATTGCCCCCTAACACTGTGTTAGGACACAGAATACTCCACAGAGAGAGAGAGAGAGAGAGAAGGAGAGAGAGAGAGAAGGAGAGAGAGAGAGAGAGACAGAGACAGAGAGAGAGAGAGAGAGAGAAGGAGAGAAGGAGAGAGAGAGAGAGAGAGAGAGAGATGGGGGGCAGGTTTGAGATGTCAAAGGATGTGGTTAAACACACCACATGCTCTGTGCTTTTCTCTGGCTCGCATTTACTCTTAAACTTGAGCAGAATGTCATGCGAATCCTTTTCCCGGGAATCTCAGTGTGTCTGAGGTCAGACCTGCACAAACCTGCTGTCTTCAAAACACCTTCCCTCAGTTTATCATTAGAGAGTGTGAGGTGACATCAGCAACTCACAAGCACAATACAGAACTCGAGGCCCTGTCCTGTCCTGACTAAAAAGTAGCATGCTAATACTTTGGTTTTTGAGCACATACTCGGGTTTGTTTACATGGAGGACAATAGGAGACATTTCCCCGGGCCTGTGATGAGGGGGCCCACTAAGGTCCCCTACGGTATGGCCTACTGCTCACTGCCTCTGGGCAAGAGGAGGCCCAGCCATAAAATAAAGCCCCAGGCTTGAGAACTTTAGTAATGGCCTTTAAGTACTATCCCAGTTAACAATTTTATGTTATAAGAACATTTCCGTAATATTGCCATTAAGTAACAGAAACTTTAAAAATGTCATTTAGAACGTTCAAAACATCCACTTTTTCACACATTCTTTTAACATTACTGCTTGGTGATAAGAACATTATTCAAACGTTTATCATTCTGTAACGTTTTAAAATGTTCCACTCACAATTCAACATTTTTATATGATACATAACATTATAAAAGTTCTCCTAATGTTACTGCAAAAAACTTTTTGATAACTTCGAAAGAACTTTTAAAGAATATTCGCCAATATTCTGGGAACATTCCCTGTTAGCTGGGATAGCAATACGGTCTTAAATAGCAAATAAAAGCCATGAAACATGAATATAGTAGTCACTCAGCAGCACGGTTTTCATTGGCTACCACTGTACGACCACAAACCTTTTATTTTGTAAGGGTAACGCTCTCCAATAGCCAGAAACGAGTTCATATTTGTGCCTCTTCTTGATCAGAACGGATTTCAATTTCCTGCAGTTTTGCCGGCATCTGTGCGGGATAGTTCAGTCTGACCACTGTATAGTTGACGAGGTGCTCTGGTGACTTAAAAACTTAAATTAATTGGATTCAGTGCACTATCCTTGCAATCCTAGAAGGCAAATTCCAGGTCTTAATTTGGACTTGCATTTCCCGACCCTTATGATGCAGACAAAGGGCCAATTTGCGAAGGCATCTGGTTTCCCCTGACAGCATAGACTCTCTCTCCTCCCTGTCGCCCTGTGTGTCTCTCCCTCTCTCGCCCCCAGTCCGTCCTCGTCTGTTTATCATACAATCTCGAAAACAGAATCAAACATGAAAGGAAGAAAGCAGGCTTGAGCCGTTTAAGATCGGCTGGAAATGTGACATCTCTGGAAGCGTTTAGCCTGTCATAGCTGCCCGTGCTCTTCAAAGAGACGCTGGAGGAATGAATTAATGTTGCTTCTGTAACTAACATCCTTCCTCTTCCTCTCATAACCCACCCACCCATATCGCACATTATGTTCGTGTATATGCGTATGCGTATGCGTATGTGCGTACACATTGGTCAATGTAAAAATCACTTTTTTTTTAGTTTTTGGATGAGCATCCTTGGTGTGACATTCATATTAATCAGATTTAAGGGTTTGTAAACAAGTCTGATCCAAACATATTTATTTACAGTAAGTTCTACTGTACGTTTCTTCAGGAATGTTACTCCAGGACCAACACTAGATGTTTATCCAGGAAAACACTGGCAAATTTATGAAACACTCCTCATATTGGTAATTGGAATTCTAGTGTGTAATTAAGACTGTAATTGGAATACTAATGTGAAATTAAACTCGCAATTGTAATTCTAATTTATGATGTAATGAGGTGTTTTCAGCTTATATGTCAATGTAAATGAAGGAGGATTAGTGTGATTTACACAAGCAGAACGTGTTTCTGGATCAGTGTGTTCTGGTGGTTCGGTTAAATCATCACTATTAATCAATCTGATGTTTTACATCAAAACTGATATGACACGTCTTGATATATAGCATTATATATAGCCCCCAAGCTATGCTGTAGGCTATGCTTTCATAGTATGGAAAAGAGCTACAAACACATTCTTCCAATGATTTCTATTTCTGTTCTACAAAATACATTCACACAGGTTTGTAGACTAGCTGTAGAGTTAGAGCTAGTCTTCACATTGTGTGTCTATAAAGAACAAGTAAAGCAGGGTCTTTCAGTGGCATTTGACCACTCACAGCTGGCTGGGGTCTCTCCATCTCTGTCACTCCCTCAGTCAATCAAATAGGAAGCCAGTGACCCCCCCCCCAGCTAACAGTTTTACATTGTAAGAACTATGTTTTTACATTTAAAGTTATTTTGAAAGTTCTAGAAATGTTTTTAAACGTTGTATTAACTTAGTGCTTGGTTATAAGAACATCGTTACATTTTTTTTAATTCTGTGATGTTTTAAAACATTTCACTAACTATTTTAGAATGACCTTTTTGATGTATGTGATATATAACGTTAAAAAACATTTTACTAACGTTAATGCACAAACATTTTTAAGACAACTTTGAGAGACGGCTAGTCAACCTTCTGAGAAGGCTTCATGTTAGCTGGGCATTGGTCTGAGAGAACACAGTCAGAGAGGAGGAGGGATTAGGCCTAAGGAGAGTTTACCTCCCAAATTTACTGAACCCAAAGGTCAAGAGGAGTTTATTACAACCGGACCGGGAGGTTCGGAGTCCCTCATCTGCAGACAAATCCAGACCCACCCACTTACACGCACTATTGAACACTCTCGCGAACACAGACGGACACACACACCCGTGCAAACACTCTCTCATACAAAGTGGTCAACAAAGGGATGAATTCTGTTTGCTCACGGCACCCATCCGTGTAAAAGCACCATCTCAACGGAGCAGCAAAGAGTCTCTCTGTTTATCAGCACGTCCAGCCAACACCACACACACACACACACACACATGCACGAACAGACCCCTCACGGCCACATAGAGAAGCAGCACAACACTTTCCTTTTCACAAAAGCATGCAGACCCACTAACCTTCCTCTTTGTGCACCTTTGTATCAGTCGAGCAGCATATGGTTACTGCCATTCGATTCCGCAGCTGAAAATGTCTTTTATTTGAGAACAGTTCAGGCAAAGGTCAAACTGGAATAGCAGGCTGGCAAGAAGCTCTCTTGCTCTCTAGCTGGTTCATTCCTGGGTGATGGGAGACAGAGAGAAAAAAGGCAAAACGTTACAAAAAATCTGCTGAATTTCAGAATTTAACAGGGAAATAAGTGGTTCTGGCATCAACTGTTGAAAGCTGTTCAACATTAAATCTTATCAGTGCAAAACGATTCCAGAATTAACAACAAAAACACATGACAGTGGTTCGGCCCTCTTTGTGTGTGAGAAACTGTGTCTCTAAATTAATAGTTTCATG
>JAZGTJ010019619.1:0-10811 GCA_036877575.1 Botia almorhae | reverse complement strand
GATGTGCAGTTAATAATTAAAGAGGACCTTACTGACTTTTGACTGAGATTTTCTTGGCGGCTGGCTGTGTTGAAGGTATGTTTTGTTGGGTTCGAGCAGTCGGTGTACTGCTGTGAGCCCCCATGCGGAGCTGCGCCACAGGGCTGCATATGTTGTCAGTCTGCGTCAGGTTAACATCTGTCGTAATGCTCGGGAAGATTGCGATGTGAATTCCACTCAGTGTGTGTAAGGATGTGTGTCTGTTTCTCATTAGACAGCTGAAATATGTCTTTCTAAGCCTTCGGTATTGAGAAGCTCTGTTAGCCATTGTGACGGAAACATGTTTGTGTACCAAGACAAAATCTGTTTAGGCAAAAAAAAAAAATCATCCTTTGTCATAAGTTTACAAACCCCTTTAAAAGTATTAAAGTTGTGTTTTGTTATTACTTACCTGATTACATTTATTTGTTACATCTTTTTAGCATTGGTATCTACTAGTTAGATTCTTGTTCTAAGGCTGTAAGAATCAAAAAGTATAATAAAAAAACTGCATAAGCCCAATTTGAACCAGGAAATAACAATAATATCGATGCCCCTTTAAACTGGTGCATGAATAACATCTAATGATTGTGACAGCTCTCCTATCACATCTTCTATCACATTTAAAATCTGTACCTAGGATTTCTGCATAGGATGCACCGTCTCTCTCTCTCCCACTCTTTTTTATCACTCTCTCTCTCTCAGCCGTTACTATTACTGGCTCTTGACGTCTTTTGAGTTGTTCTACCGGGACTTCCTGTGATACAGGATGCTGTCTCTCCTCCATCATGATATGACGCCCTTGTGTTATATCTCTGGGTCCCGGCTCCTATTTTCATCCTGTTGATTTCAGCAGAGCTATTTTTTTAATGCAGAGTGCTGGAATGCTTAGCAGACGGTGCCAAGCTAGTGATGCATGCAGATACAGGTCAGCCAGGATTAATTAAACTAGAGTGGCTGCCATGCAGGAATCTCCTGCTAGTGTGCACGCTCATCCAGCCGGGTCTTAACAAGGTGAATCCGCAAGACTTCACTTTCACAGCGTACTATCTGAGACCAATAATTTTCCATGTCTTTCAGTCTCAGCATTGCCAGATATTGGATTTAAATCTCTGGTTGTAGCGCTCGAGGTGACGGCTTGCCAGAATCCACTTTGGTTGTAGGCACACAACAATGGCATCGGGGGGGATGTAGCAGAGGTTTTGCGTTGATGGATGGCCCAGCTCAAGGATTGACCTTGAAACTAGATGTAGAGGCATGTATTCATAGCTTTGGTAATGAAGAGCCCTGCCACTTCTTCTACATGGATGTTTGTAGGAGTCACACAACTAACATCTACCATCATACCAAGACCAGCGGATATTTATTTTCTTAGGGAAAGATAGTGAACACACACATACACACACGTTGGGTTTTCATGTTTTATCGATATAATAGTTTATATACTGTACACACTGTATATTTTATTCTCCTACACTAACCGTACCCCTAAACCTAACCTTCACAGAAAACTTTTGCTGTTTTAGATTTATACAAAATATAATTCTGTGTGATTTATAAGCTTGTTAAGAAAATTGTCTCCAAAAGGTCAAAATTTACTGGTATTACTTGTGGGGACATTTGGTCCCCATAACATAATAAAAACCAGACCCACACACATACACACTTCACCATCTGAGGACAAATGATAAATGAGGATATACCACCTTTGTTGTTTTAATGTAAGGAGAATTAACAGTCTAACTGTAACCCTACTTCAAAATGAACAGGTTTGATAGGTTATAAGTCCTAATTGAATGAGAATCATTCTAGGTGCCAGTTTGCAATGATAAACATTCATAATGCTTTTTTCAAAGCCATAAGACACTCATGGCCGCGCCTTACAAATAATTTTTGACTGTTAAGCCGTGTTCTTAGGCACAAGATGAAACGTAGCTTATTGCTTTCTTATGCTCTTATTGCTTCAACTGCATCCTCAAACAGAGGTTTTGTCAGATGTAACCATCTTCTAGAGAACAATTTCAGCAATACCCCCCCAAAGTGGAGCTAGCTTGGAAACAAACAGCTGCATTGACACAAACACTGAACATCCATTTAGTGCACTTAAGGAGTAACAAAAAAGCACATGTTCACAATCACACCATTTGTATGGATCATTTAACACACACACAGTGAAATAGAGGAGATGCATTCACAACACACACACAGAGCTTCTCCTGCAGGGTTATCAAAGCACTGGTATCCAGTGAGACAGCTTACACACGTCTTCTCTAGTTCCGTTTGACTGGCCGCTGACTGACGCCGCCTGCCTTCCCAGCAGATTTGACATGCGGCTCCAGCGTGCCTGCGCAGGGCAGAGGAACTAGATCAAAGAGGAGAACAACTGCGAAAATCCTTCCATTCCCCTTTCATATCCTCTGGCGTTAGAATTTCTCTGTAGCACGCGGGCTTAAAATGCACACAAATGTAGGGCACGTCAGTATGTATCATTCATAATGTCAGGTGACACGTGTGCTGGTTTGATAGGTTAAAAGCTGTAAAAATCTGAATGAATGCAACTGTTGCAGTTTTTAACTAGGTATGAGATTAAGTTTCAAAAGATGTCTTGTATTCCACTTGAGTAAATGAAGTTAGATGGAATCTTAAATTAATTTGTTTTATAGTTCATTTTGGTATGCTCTGCCTTAAAGGCACAATTCACCTTTTCCATTAATTTTTCCATTAATTCTTTATTTATTAATTTCATATAATTAAAGTATATGGGGGCTACAAAAAGTCAGTTAAACTGTATGGAAAAGGATCAGTTTGGACCTGGAGCCTGATTTTGTATTTCATGCATGAGAAAGTTTAGAAAATGTGGGTGAGTATGATGACAAATTCCATTTTTAGATGAACTATCCCTTCGTTTAACAAATGGAGGGCCGCGTGATGTTTTGTTGTTCTTCACTCAAACTGAACGATCAATACGCGCGTGCATTTGTAGATGAATGAATCTGCATCCTGATTCATTGTCTCCAACACACCTCCAACTTTCCCATAGTGCATAAACCTTTTTTACGACTCTACCTCCCCACGCCTTCTACTTAATACATCTTCTTGTTTTATGACATTGAGAATGTATTATACATGCAACAAAATGAGAGAGTCAGTCATGCTTTTAGTCCATGTCCTCCTCAGGAGAACAAGTACTATCTCTCTGTTTCAGGCAAAGGCT
Source organism: Botia almorhae (assembly GCA_036877575.1). Lineage (NCBI taxonomy): Eukaryota > Metazoa > Chordata > Actinopteri > Cypriniformes > Botiidae > Botia > Botia almorhae. The sequence continues at coordinate 7,579 of JAZGTJ010019619.1, read as the reverse complement.
GTTGGGAGACTTTCCATTCCCTCCTGCTATCTTAGCTCCACAGCATGGCCCATGTTGTTCTCTTGTACTTGCTCTTATTTTGGCCGCAGTTTTCCTTTAACATTCTATCCTCCAGTAGGGGTCTCTGAACCTGGTGATTTAATCACAGGGAATCTGTGGCCTCCTCAGAAGGTAAAAGGATACCAAGATGGCAGGAACAAACATCATAAATGGGCTCACAGTTATGCAGATTTAGGCAAATAGAATTTGCTGTAGACCGTCAAGAGGAGACCATGCTGCCAAAAAAAGGTAAAAGAGATTTTGAAACCCTTTCCAACTGGCAATAAACAGGTATTTGAACCTCCTCAAAGGGGTTTCTTTGGAAAAAATTTTTTGATTATGATCTTTCCAGCTCTGACACATAGCAGCGAGCTTCTGCACACATAGAACAGGGTATAGACAGTCACGCCCTCTAAACGAGGATAAAGTGCCAATTCTACATTCCTTTTGTGTTTCATTGTAAACGTATATATTTTGGGCCAGGCCTGGTTTTATTTCCGTGTAGACACTGCTATTAATCTCTGCAGTCTGCTGCCTGTAGCCCCCCGGAGCTGTTGAGTTGGGAATAGGAACCATTTTATTTGCCATCGTGAAAGCAAGGGCTTTCGTGTACAGAGCTGCAGTTCCTAACTAAGGCCTGTCTGGGTGCTGTCCATGGTGCTGATCGCCTTTTCTGGTCGGTTTCCCATTGCAGAAGTTAATCCAGATTTTGTGTTTGACAATTTTGACTATTCAGTGTTGTCTATAGCTCTGAAGCTTTTGAGACCATACAGCACTGCTGCACCTGATTTAATTTTATATATAGTGTATATATATATTATTGTAATGAGCGAGGCTGCTGAGTTTTGATCAGCTACTATATTGTTCTACTGTATATAGGAAGGTTGCAATCAGGGACTGTCTCTTTGGATTCGATATGCATTTCTAAATTTCAATTGCAATATATTACCATTTCTATTAGTAATTGGTATTGAATAAAGGTTCTGCTCAGTCGTGCACAAATGGGATTTTTTTTTTTACATATCATTATCTGTACCTTTACCATAAAGCTTTGCAGAGAATAAATTCATGTCAAATTTATTTGACATGGAGATTTAAGGAATGCTTTAGTGGCCGACCTAATTGCATACCGAGATTTCCAATTTGGCATGAACCTTTTGAGTGCTGTAAGATGGACTCAACTGAAGCATGCCAAGAGAGGCAGGCAGAGGATAATTGAGACGGTTCTCCTGCATTAGAGGCTCACAATGATATTAGAAGGAGAGGCAGGAGAGTCGAGCACAGCTGTGAAGAGCTTCAGTGAAAGCAGAGAAGACCTCCAGAGAGTGGCTGAGATTTCAAACAGGAAACAACAAAGAAACAATGTTGGTGCTGAAATGCACACGAGACAGAAAACAGGAGAAGTGGTCAGAGTTAGATGGAAAGATACTGAAAACAGTGGGAGAACTAGATGGGTACTGATGTTCCTCTGACAGCTGTCATCCAGCTCTGCTGCTTTCAGTGACAGAGGGCCTATTAATCATGCAAACTTAATAACAATGATCACATCTATTAGTACTCTAACTATGGTTATTTATGTGCCACCATATTTAATATCTTTGAGATCCCTTCCATGAGGGTAATACATATTTATGTATTTGAAATGCTCAGAACAGCCTATGGTCTAAGCTTGTTTATGATGGTCTCAGCTGGTTTATGCTGGTCTCCTAGCCTGTCCATGCTGGCCTGTTTGCTGGGTTTACAGTGTATTTGGGTCCTTGTCAGCTGGTCAGTACGGGCGGCTTGTTTAAACCAGCTAATACCATGTGGACCGGCTAGGAGACCACCAAGACTGGCCTAAACCGGCTAAAACCAGCAAACCGGTTCAGGTTGGTTTTAAGATTTTCAGGTTTTTGTAACCAGCATGGATTTAGGATCTTGTTGTGTCACCTAAAGTGTCTAACAGTGTGTCAGTGAGTCATAGAGCCACAGCTTCAAGGGCTATTGTCATTATCTCAGCCACTGATTAGCAAAAGGAGCCCTATCATGTTACCTCGGTCCCCCTCTTGTGTAGTGAATGACACAAGACTCGGTGAACTTGTTCTTAGCTTAACCCTGATCTTCTCTCAAAGCTACTTAAAAATTTACACGCAGAGGCCTTTGAACACAGGCGTACATCATTAGCATTCATGCTAATGATGTACGGTCTACCTCCAAGTCTCATATACTACAATAGAACATGTCGTCCATGGGGTCCATGAGCTGACACAATGTCCTTCATTTCACCTCACACAGTTCATATGACGTTACCTCAATGCTGTGATGTGAAATATGCGCTGACTGTTTCATAGAACTCACAAGACGACATGACCTATTTTATGTTTTCTTAACATGAATATTAGTCTGCCTATAAAAAATGCTGTTATATACCTGTTAAAAGTTGGTTGACCCGAAAATAAACACGCAGTCGTTGCTTACTTTCCCTCGTGCCATTTTAAACTCATGCTGTTTATCTTGATTTAGGTCTGACACTTTATAGTGCCCATGTCTGTCAAGCTTCAAAAACATTATAAAGGCACTATGAAAATAGTCCATATGTTTTGTGTAAATATGACACTGTGACTGTGTCAGTAAATCTGAATTGTGAACTGAGAAAAACAAGCTGAAAAAAGGATCAACTTGAGAGGGAATAAATAATGGTAGAAATGTCATTTTTGGTGCACAATTCCTTAATTGTTCCTTCCTGTCTGTTTGACACACATTTGGGAAACTATTGTTGGAATACAGTAATTTCTCAAATATGAACGTGTCGTTATCTGAGGTCTTATCTGAATAATTTGATAAATCTCCTGCACATCAACCTACATTTTCTCAGGTCCTGTAAGGAACCGAAAACAGCGGAAGCGCAACTGCGTTAAGCAAACTGTGAGTCTCGATTACCATTTATCATATTAGGTTGAACTGCATATCAATTTAATTTAAACGCGGGTCAAAAGTAATCTGCAGTAGATGATTCCGTTTAGTCATAAATGATCCTCTATCTTTTTTAAATTATGAAATAGAAAAATGTTTTTGTTCAGTGCTCTCCGAGTAGCAACAATAATTAATTTCCAGAGTAAATTAATTACACCTACACAGAGCACCGAAAAGCTTCCTCAATTAGCGGGAGAGGTAATCTGAGGCGTCCGCACAGAGGTCTGATCAAAAAACAGAGGTCCTTTTTAATGATCATCAAAGGAAGTGGCGCTGTGTTGGAGATGGACCATTGATGGTGAGACCCATTAGTTTTCAGCCTGTCTCTTTTAGCCCACACCTATGAGCACAGCCCTTCTATACCAGAGCAGGCCTCAATCGATACACAATTGAGTCATGGCTGATCTTTAGGTTCCTCTGGTGACGTTAAGGTCAGATGTTCCTCAAAGTTTATGAAAGCGTAATGCCACCTCTGATGGGGTGTGGAAGTGTTCCTGTAGCTCAACTGGTTGATCATCGCGTTAGCAGCGCAAAGGTTGTGGGTTCGATTCTGAGGGAACTCACATACTGATAAGCTTGAATGCATTGTAAACCGCTTGGGGTAAAAGCATCAGTTAAATGCATAAATGTAAATGTATTTATAGTTGCTTTTATCTTTTGTTCAGGATCATTTACAAAGCAATTTTACCTTTGATTTCGGTGATACCGCGTGGCAGATGATCAAAGTGTGTGAAGGCTTGAACTTAGCCGTGATGGATCAGAATAAACAAGAGCAGCGTATATGACGCAGGTTGTGTTCTCAATAATCTAACCCGAGAGGGGACATATACAGATACACACACACCCACATATGAAGACGAACGCGGCTACACAAAGCCTCTGACGCACGCAAACAGTCATCCACAATGGGCTTTCATTTTCACCCATTACGACTTCCCATAAATAACCTTTGACACACCACACGGTTTGCGGCTTCTCTTATCAACACAATTCTGATGTACAGCAATGCTGCACTTAGATAGCACAGAGAGTTACATTCGCTCTAAATTAGGTCGTTTTGAAAGCATTACGACCCCCATGACCAGCAAGATGATCTATTGTGCACCGGGGCATCTGAGAGTATGGTATGAATTGGCTCTTTTTCAAAGCATTAGTCGGAGGTGATGAATCACGTTGCGGCGCTCACCTCCAAAATACTAATGCCACATCATAGACCCCAATACTTTTGTTCAGGCTTTAAGTAGCTCCTTCATTTTTTTCCTTCTTTCTACTTTGTTGTATCATCTGTCTCAATAATAAAGAATGATTGAAAGCGTGCCCGACAGGCCTCCCTTTCACATTTTTATGTTCCTTTCTTTTTTCCTCTCCTTTATCTGCCTGGTATAAAGCTATGGCTGTATTTTTTTATGCGAGGACAAATGTGGAAAAAATAGCGTCGCTGGGAAACGCGGCCCAAAATTTGCCATCGCCGGCCCGCCCAGTCACCTTCCATCTCAGGCGACCAGATGTGCGAAGCCGGCGCGCGACTGAGAATCCACGTCCAGCGGGAAACAAAGAGATCCATTCCTTCTGGCAATGGAGTCATAATTGTGATAATGAAAAAAGAATATCTCCATTATACGTCTTCCAGAACTGAACGGAGAGGCCAATGCACTCGTTCCTGCTTGGCAGATGGAAATGGGTTTAAAGATCTTATTATTCCCGGGGGATTGTAAGTGGATCGGCGAATTCCTTCTGTGCCTCGAAAGGAGAATAATTTATAAGCAAGAGAGCATTGAGGCGAGGTTGCAACACATTGTAATAAAGTTCCCCTTTGGCACCAGACTCGGGCTGTATTAAAGCTAAATTGGGACGCTAATGCATCGGCCAGTGGGAGGGCCAGATCATATGCCTATGGAAAGCATCTAGTTGTTTTCTGCTCATCTTTAGCTGTTGGATGACAGACTCTTCCCTCTCGCCCCGAGGGAGGACATGTTTATTTTTCTCGCATGGTGTCATCATGTTGAAGTTGAGTCTTCTTGGACCTTGTCGCACAAAGAGCTGGGGGATACCGTCAAGCTCTCTCCAGAACCTCCATGTGCTGATGGGAAAAGACAGCTGTTTGTGAAAATTGCTGTCTGAATTTTAGCATGCATGAGTAGTTTTGTAGAGGACATGTGGGTAATTATATCAAAAATGAAAACGATATCAACTTTCTGCATTGAATTAGTTATCACTGTAGTGCCTTATTAATCTTATCTTGTTTGCATGTGGTGGTTCTTATGAATATGTGATTTTACATCTTAAAGGTGAAGCGTATCGTTATCTCAGCGTTAAAATGTATTCTTGTCCCGCTTAATATGCAGAGACAAAAAAATAGGAAATTCTTGCTTTGAGGACCTCAGTGTTTACACTGTAAAAGTGTCAACATGGTAGTTCTGTGGTTCGATCAAATCATTGCTGTTTGTTTGAGCATATTGAAAAGTCCAGTATAGCAACGTTACTTTGGTGTGATTTGAGGGCAGGGCTATCATTTTGTTTGACAAATGACATATTGGGGGCGAACATTTGATAAACCCTGCCATTATTTTTGCCGGTTGTGGCACAGAAATTTACTTATACATTTAAAACTGTGTAGGAGTTCTAGTTGGCTTTGTTTCCTTTCCAAAAACATTACTAGTACTCTATATTATTTAGAAAAATTGTGCCGATTTCCTTTTAAAAGACTAAAGAGAATTAGTCACTTTTTGCTAGCATATTGCTTGGCTTTCCACCCACCTAGATGCTGAAGAATTTCACTTCCCTTTTGGGACCAATTTTATCTTAACAGAAAACATTCAAAAGTACATCCAGCTTTTACAAAATGCAATCGATGGACCACATATTAGCTGGTACAAAAGATGGAACATTGAGGGCAGGAAATGCCCTGTCACCCAAGTGTCAAAGCTGCAAGGTCCAGCCCCAGCGATACATGTCAGGCGGCAGGACTGTGATGAATGACCAGCCCAAATGGAGGTCTGGTGATAAGAGAGCCAGCTAATTCTACAGCTTAAAACCCATTTCCCAACCCACCTTCTTCAGCCCTAAAGTTGACTTTTGAAGCTCAGATATGTGGACTCCTGTTTAATGTATCGGGGAATGAAAGAGATGAGCTAAAGCTACTTTAAACTGAAGGACACTGGGGTAGCCTTATTTTGTTTTAAATCCTTGTAACATTTTAACGAACGTTTCAGAACTTCCAAGGTATTCATTTTACCTCTTCATGTATATTTTAAAGCTTTGGAGATATTGCAATCATTGTAAACACTATTAATAAAATATTAACAAAAATAGGTTAACAATTTTTTTTTCTTTTTTGCTAAATCTCAAAAGTGTTTGAATCAGAGTTTAAGCAAATTTGCCAGAAAGGAGAAATGCCAGGGGGACTGTTCGCATGAATACTACTGCCACATAAAATAAACCTTCCTTTCCGTGTGATATATGGCGTTGTGTGATATATGGCATTTAATTTTACATGACTAGTCAGGTTTGGTCTATTAGACGTCCCAAAAGATGCTCGTTGCTGACGTTTCTGTGACCCGTATCTCAGCCAGGAAGTTTCTTCATTAAAGAAAAGACAAGAGATGGATACAGGTGCTGCGGTATCTTCATAAGATCATCGGAGAAGATAAAAGACAGAACGTTCTTATTATGGGCCCTTTGGGAGCATCCGAGCCATTGGAAATCGGAGAACTTGCCGTTCTTTCTGTGAATATCATTTTGTACAGATTGCTTGAATGATACAGTCCGCGGAATATGTGACCTGGCATCCTTATCAGAATAAGTCAGAGATCTCCACAGGAAGCCAGTCTGCTGCGGGCTGCTTCCTCGTAAGCGAATTCTAAGTGATCCTGACGCTGAATCCAACACTGGCAGCAGGTTGAAGGGCAGTGGTGATCTTTTACAGAAACTCTTAAGCAGTGTTGAGAGAGGGATAGTGATGGGCCAGTGATGGGCCAGTGAAGGGCATTAACAAGCTTTGATGTTATCCCCTGTCAGTCTGCTTACACAGCCACTGTGTGGAGATCTCAGACCCCTGGAGAAAGCCAGACTGTCCCTGGGGCGTGTCTCTGTGTCACACAGACTTATCAGGGAGATTACTGAAAGATTTGTTACCTTTGTTAAATCCTACCGGAAGCCGGTCGGAATGGCTTAGACAGAAAGGCTTTATGCAAATATGAAGTTTTCCCTTATTCTCATATTGGTGGTGTACAGCTCACGCTCTTTTGTCGTAAAGAAATAAGCATATTTAATATTTCAATTATGAAAACAGCTTGAAAATGTTTGCTTGATTAATTAGAGAAGCACTCAGTAATCTGTGCTGATTGCTACTGTATAGGAAGCATGACAATATATATTGCTAATACTTGGTGTGGAGTTTAACATTTTAACATTTAACTTGTTTAGCAGCACCATGATGAAAATAGATAGAATAAAAATAGAAACAGATGAGACAACCAAATAAATAGCTTAAATAGCTCAATAAATGTTGAGTTTAGATGAGAAATGTTTGAGTTTATAATGAAATCTCCAATAATATTGACTTTTTATAGACTTGGCAAATCTGAGC
>JAZGTJ010019618.1:0-10811 GCA_036877575.1 Botia almorhae | reverse complement strand
CTCGGTGTGTCTCAAACACCACCACCTACAGCTCCATGTGTCTCAAACATCACCCTCTACAGCGTTGTGTGTCTCAAACACCACCACCTACAGCTCGGTGTGTCTTAAACACCACCACCTACAGCTCTGTGTGTCTCAAACACCACCCCCTACAGCTCTGTGTGTCTTAAACACCACCCCCTACAGCTCTGTGTGTCTTAAACACCACCACCTACAGCTCCGTGTCTCAAACACCACCACCTTTAGCTCTGTGTGTCTCAAACACCACCACCTACAGCTTTGTGTGTCTCAAACACCACCCCATACAGCTCGGTGTGTCTCAAACACCACCACCTACAGCTCTTTTAATGGGCAGTCATCAGAAACTCATTTGACCCCCGACAGGGAAAGATGGCAGAAAGCAGCTTTTCAAATAACTATATGTAACCTCTCCTGTAAGTATTTGTGCATTCAGTTAGTGCCCATGAATCTGATCCCAGCTCATAGATCGATTCACCTATGGTTTCTATCGCTAAATAAATCAAAAGCAGTGGAAATGTTTATGGCGTTGCCTCCAAAATGTAATAAAAAAACACAGTGATTTCTCCCGCAGAACCCCTTTTTGCCACGATGTCATCCTTGTTAAAAAGCATTAAGAGTGGTAGGAGGTCGCCGTTTCAACTGTGGAGAGAAACGAGAAAAGGAACTCTTTGCTGTAGTCCCGAACTTTCCAGACGTGCTGTTCCACAACGATCACTTCAGCCGTCTGATTTGTAACCAAAACAACTAAGGCGCCAGACACAACCACAAAGTATTTAATGTAACAGTTACAACTGTTCTGCATTCGCTAACTAAACATAATTGAAATATTTCCAGATAGCGTTAGTCTCTGCGAAAAACACGAACGTCACAATTCTCCTCGCTCCTCTTCTTCGTGGCTTCGTCTTTTTTTCCCTCCCCACTTCTACCTGTCTGAACCCTGATTGGATGATCACAGTCTGTCCCTCAAACAGGGAGAATGTCCTCATTGGCTAAATATGAGACATTATCGTATCAATGTATATTATTAAAGTGCAACAACAGAAACATTTTACATTAAATGTTTTTGAAAATAAAATACACACAAACAATAAAACATCTTAATATATACATTTTTCTAAATGTTGAGTATGTTACATTAAAGGTTTATTTATTTACAGGAATGGCTCCATCTGGTCATCATTGCACTTATAGATCATCCTGTTGAAAACACAAATCCACTTTTAAGAAAAACAATTTAAAAAAAGGAAAGGAATGTTCATGTTTTCAACAGCAGTATATATCCTTAAAATGACAGACCAGTATGATGGCGTGTGAGTGGGTATGTTATTAAAATGAATAAATCATAATAAAATCCCATATAATAGCTGGAACTTGGTACTTAATGCATCAATGACTATAGGGATATATTTTGCATTAGAAATCCCTATCACGAAATTTCTTAGGTTGATTCAAAATAAAGAAGTTTAGCTAAATCCATTGTATCTGACCCACTAAAGACAGTCAGTGAACTTACTTTTAATAAAAAAAACATAATAATCATAATAATAACAAAAATAATAAGTTTTTGCTTCACTGTAATTTCCGGCCTCTCTGATTGGAACGGACATGTGACGTCATCGGTGCTCGACGGCGGCGGTGCAGGAATAGAAAAATGCAGGAGGAAAAAAGAAAAGAGATTGAGAAAGAGAAAGAGAAGAAGAGGAGACAGTGTGAGCGAGAGTCGAGTAATGAACAGAAGAGGAGGCGGAGTGCTGAACCCGGCGCCGAGGTGAGACGCATGTCTTAAAAGTAAAACATCACGAGTCAGCAGAGATAACTAGTATCAAAACTAGCAGCTCAGTAGTGTAAGAACAGCTGGTTGTCCCAACGATCAGTCCCATTCAGACCTGAACAAGATCTTTCACAAGATATTGTTAATTACTCAAAAATACAGAATCTAACATCTGCAGTTCAGTTCAACATGTAATAGTGTTTATGTACTTGCAGAATTGTGTTTTAATATAAAAAGGTTACAGTGAAACTAGACCAACTAGTAACAATTATTTTTTACTGTGGAAGAAGTCATGGAAAATATGTTTCTTGTGAGGCAGTTGTGATCTGCTGGTTAGTTGGTCAGGCTTGTAATCAGAAGGTTGCTGGTTTGATTCCAGTCCTGGCAGGTAGCAATTTAAGTGCTCCTGACACCTAACCCCCGATTGTTCTCCCCGATCCGCTGCTCCGGGGGTGTGTGTGTGTGTGTGTGTGTGTGTGTGTGTGTGTGTGTGTTCGTAACTTGCAGTGTTTGTTCACTCCTCTGCATTTTGAATATATACTTGAAAAATTGTGTTTTAATATAAAAAACAAAGATATTAAAATCTGTAAAATCGGTTGGTGAGGGCTAAATGCACAGGTAGAGTATGGGTTACCATAGCTGACAAATGTCACTTTCACATTACCTAACACAAGTTAATTTGCGCAATAAGCCACAAAAATGTATTTTATTAATCTGCACTTTCTGTTCACAGAATGTTCAAATCTTGTTCCATATTCAAATCTTCAAATCCATATTTTCTGTGATTGCAACCCATCTGGATCATTCTTTTGCTGTTTCCTGTGAAAGATGTTTGTCACTGAATCTTGGGTTTATTTATTTCAGGGGAGTCGAGTCCTGCTCCTGGTGGGACAGTGTCCTGCAGAGTTTATCTCCAAAACTAATCAAACACACCTGAACCAGCTAATCAAGATCTATACGCATATTAGAAACATTGCTTTATGTACTATTGGTTCTAGTTCTTGTGTTTATTAAAGGAGTCTGGAGAGAAGCCCGGACAGCTGGAGGTACCTCAGGAAGCCAGTGATCTGGAGGAGGGTGGACTGGACATAAACAGGTCATTCAAACCCATCAGTGCCTACATGCAGGACCGCCGAGAGATGCTGGAACAGTGTTTCCATGTGCTGGGAGAAAATAAACTCCAAAAGATGCTTCCGGATGAGCTGAAGGTTTATATTTGAGATTCATAATGTTCAACACAGTGTTGTCATCTACTGGTGAAAACGGTGTTGCTGTCATCTCTGATGGGTTTAAGAGAACAACCCATCTACTGACAGGCAGTGAATCCTGTGTGTCAATCTGAGGTTTAACTGTTTGTTTTGATTTCTGCAGGACTGCTCCTTCAGTGAAATTAAGACGCTCTGCTGGGATCAGTTACAGCAGCTTTCTGACCTTCATCTGCTGGAGATTTTGGAGGGTAAGACTGAAGTTCATGTCATTAGTTTTTGCCTAATGTGCACACGTTTTGTTCCTCTTTCAGAGAGACTGTAACTAATGTGTTGCATTTATTCATGCAGGTAAAGAGTTAACGGGCACTGCAGAACCTGAAGATAAGAGGAACTCTACAGACAGCCAGTCAGTGATCGTGCTCTTCACATCATTATAAATCATCTTCTCTATTAGTATTTTGTCAGGTCTAGATTGCAGTATATACTGTATCTTCAGTTTAAAATGAACATTTACCATTAAGTTTTGGTAATGGTGTTTCAAAACAGGCAGGACAGTATCGTGGACTCGACATCCTGTTTGAAAGAAAATCCTGAAACAGATGAAAAGCAAGGTAAATAAATAATGGATTTCAAAAATAATTCTGAATGTATTACTGAGGGAATATCTAAGTTTAATGAAAGTAAGTGTGTGTGTGTGTGTGTGTGTGTGTGTGTGTGTGTGTGTGTGTGTTACGCATATTAGGTGCAGGTTCTGAAGAAGACAGTGATGTTCTGAGCATCAATGCAGATATTGATGACAGTGACATTGAGGGTCATAAAGATGCCAAACCTGAAGAAACGCCACTCAGAGAAGAAGCTCCACCCTCTACCACAGCTGTCCAGTCAGCTGAGCCCAAGGTGGAGCTTCAGATGGACATTGACAGAAGCGTCAATGAGATTCTTGCTCTGACATCCTCTGATGGTGACAACGATCTGATGGCAACATCACTGGAGAAATCAGCCGCATCAGAAAAAGCTGCTGCAGGTTCAAGCGAGCAGCCGTCTGCGCAGCAGCTGGAGTTACTGGAGCTGGAAATGAGAGCGAGAGCCATTAAAGCACTCATGAAAGCCAGTGAGACGAATAAGCACACAGACTGCTGACTGTGCTGCCTTCAAACACACTTTGTTTTCCAGATGCTCCAGAACAGGTTTTGACCCAAAGAATGTGGTTTGATTTTAATTAAATAATTTGCAAGTCAGTTTGACATAGAATGACACTTTTCTGTTCCAGTGGTGACTGAAAAATGAATTTTAAATGTCCTGAAATTTTGAAACTTGTTGTATTTAGTTAATAAAACCGTTTGTTTTTAGCATCTGAGTACTCATTAGATGGTCAGAGGGGCTTTTCCAAAACTTAGTTTTAACAAGGCAATAGCTTAAAAGCAGAACAGCACAAGTGGTAATAACAGACACAAAGTTTGTAATTGTAAATTAATCAATATTTTTTTAAAACTGAGACTGTGGCATGCAAATTAAAAGGACACCAACATTCCAATTACAAATTAACAAAATATCAAATCGTTTTACAAAACAGTAAAACATTTCACAACAATGCAAATGAATATTATATTGTAACCGAGTACAATGATGCCTTGTGCTGTCAAGGCATCTACTGTTGCCAATGCCTACATTAGCTATATCGTCTCCATTAGTTAAAATAAACTAAGAATGTAAAATACTTCTATGGCATTTATTTTAATGTTAGTTTCAACACTATTAAATTCAAAAGTATCTGTTAAGTAAGGCACAATTGATGATGGGTCGTTGAATTACAACAGTGTGTGTGTGTGTGTGTGTGCGTGCGTGCGTNTCGTTGAATTACAACAGTGTGTGTGTGTGTGTGTGTGTGTGCGTGCGTGCGTGCACATCAAATAATTCAGCAGCCCAATTGTCCTGATTTATTCAATATTCCGCTTATACCACGATTACCCCACTACAAGACATAGTTCAGATGCTTTGTTTTAAGACATTTATCAGGTTTTTCTTCTTGAAATGCTTTGGTTATTTTTAATTCCTCATTCTCAATTTCATTAATCCACCATTTCTCATAAACATTTCAGAACTTTCTTTGTTCACAAACATACTATAGGCCTAGTATATGTAATTAGTCTTATCTCACACATATTATCTGCAATAATACCATTAACATGTCTAACATTTGTTCTGTGTTTTATTATTATTCTTTGTTTTTTATGTAAAGCTGCTTTGAAGCAATGTCACATTGTAAAAGCGCTATATAAATAAAATTTAATTGAAAATTGAACTAGTAACGGAGCCTTGAGCTTTTCACATGCATTTATTAGAGAAAGAGAGATTTTGTGTTTGGATGTATGTGTTTGCAGTAATGAGAGTCAGTGGCGTTGCGAGGGGGGGGCTTTGGGGGCTTAAGCCCCTGATGTATTGTCAGAAGCCCCTGAACTTTTGGAATATGTTGCACTTAAAACACTGTGTTTTGTTCGTACAGTGTGTTCAAAATTCAATAAATGCAGAGTACCATATGTATTCGTTTGTTATCCATTAATTATTTATAAAATAATGTAACTGCCTTGCAAAATATCCATGAGTTGGTGGGAGGCAGCGGGGTAAAGTAGGGNTCTTAGGGGCTAAGCCCCTTATCCCTTCTGACCCTAGCAACTCCCCTGATGAGAGTATCAATATTTATTTATTTGTCATATTTTTCTGCAGAAATAATGAAAAACCTTGTGAATAATTAAGCAAATCAATACTTATTTTTGTTCTTATTTATGAAATGAGCATTAAGGGGGAAAAAAGGTGAACAGCTGTGTTCATTCATTCTGTTTTACTTTTTAAAACAGTTGTAATTTTATTTCATTATATTCCGTTTCTTTATTACTAAATTTGTTTTGGCAATGCTTTGTTTATTGAACAGCACATTTATATCAGTTGTAAAGGCTGTTGTTTTGTTAAGCGAGTGGCTGCAGCGCACTGTGCTTATGCAAAGCAGACCCAGTGCTGCCAATTATTCTCTTCTAGTGCTACTCAACTTTAGCGCAGCCTTTGACACTATTGACCACAGCATTCTCTTGAATAGGCTTGAAAATTATGTTGGCATAAATGGAACTGCACTGGTATGGTTTAAACCATATTTATTTGACCGATTCCAGTTTGTTGCTGTGAGTGAACAGGTGTCATATCTATTGCAAGTTCAGTACAGATTGCCGCAAGGCTCTGTGCTTGGGCCTCTGCTTTTCACCCAGCATTTGCTACCTCTGGTAAGCAGTTATTAAGAGACATGAAGTTAGTTTTCACTGTTATGCTGATGATACTCAGCTGTGTATTTCTTTAAGGCCCGACAAGATGCATAATTTCATCAAACTAACAGAACGTTTATATGAAATGTTCGATATCAAATCTTAGATGACTAACAACTTTCTACTACTTAATTCAGACAAAACAGAAGTTTTAATTACTGTACCAAAATCAAACCGAACAATCTAGAATACTGTCTTACTCTTAAGGGATGCTCTATAAAGCCTCTTCATCGGCTAAGAATCCTATTTGATAACAATTTGTTTGTTTGAAAGCCACATTTACAATATTTGTAAAACTGCAATTGTTCATCTTAAAAATCTATCAAGACATGCTCTTTATGTTAAACACCTAAAAGTTAATTCATGCATTCATGACACCGAGACTTGATTATTGTAAAAACTTAATGAGTCATTATGGTTAAGTACAAAAACTCCAGCTGGTTCAACATGCAGCTGCCAGAGTTCTTATGAGAACAACGAGTATGACCATATTATGATTCTGTATGATTCTGTCAACACTGCACTGGCTGCCAACCAAGCATCATATAATGTTGATTACCTACAAGGCCTTGAATGGTTTAGCTCCTCAGTACCTGAGCAAGATCCTTTCTCATTACAGTCCGTCATATTCACTGCTGTCTCAAAATTCTGGCCAGTTGATAATACCCAGAATTTTAAAATCAAGCGCGGGTGGAGATGGGATGGTACGACCCCTGAATCAGACCAACCCAGCTTCAGGTCAACATGACCCTTGTCTATTTCCGGTTTGGCTCATTAGCTAGATGATCATCCTCATGCCAATTTAAGAAGATTACAGCCATAACCTGGATCATCCAAAAGCAGTGAAAATGTGATGGACTTCTTTATTAAGCTTCCTATTATTTGGTTATCTACCTCCAGATCAGTTAGATTCTACATTTTTGTTCCCTGCTTAGTCATAGCAGTGTGATGTTATTGCTGCAATTAGTAACATTATGTTCCATCTCTGCTTGTAACATTTCTTAGTGCCTGAAATTGGTCTTTTTTCCTGTTTTCTGTGATTTCCTTTCATTAATTTTTTTATTCTTATCATCATTCTGTGGTGGGGTTTAAAGATATTTTGAGTAATGTCGGACATGCCAGTTTTATTCCATACAATGAAAGTCAAAAAGTTTGTCGGCTGACATGTACAGCACAGTTCCTTTGATCAGGGGTTGAATGTACAGACCAAGTGGATACAGTATTGTCACAATATCTTTGTCACAAAGGGAAAAATGCAACTATTCTATTCTAATAATTTATATATTATTAATCTGCAAGTTCTATTTCCAGTGGCTGGTATTATTTATTTAACATATTTAGCTACTAAACTTACATTTTAAATGTAAGCATTTAATAGACAATGTATTCAGGTTTTACATTTTTAGCAGTACGTGCATCCCTGAGGAATCAAACCCATGACCTTGATGTTGGTAGTGCCATATTCCACCTGTTCTCTACCACTATTCACAAAAATCATCAGGAACACTGGAAACCAATAGAACTCACTTAGATGTTTGCTAGGGCTGTAACAGTAGACTACATGTATCTGTGCTTCAGTTTCAGTACAGTACACACAAGACGAAAATGACTACATACCTACATATTATGTGGGGGGAGGGAAGGTTAAATGTGAAAACACAAAAAAGTGATTTGAGGAGAGGCAACACCTCCACATCCTTTTGGCTGCTTACCCTTTTAATTAAATTCATTACAGAGTAACTTAGACATCATGAACATTTGTAAACCATTTTTATGTTTACAATTTTAGTCTAAAAGTCAAATATTGTATAAAAAGTTTGAAGAAATTGAGATTGTAGTATTTTGTAAAGCTTTAACGATAGATAGGCAGGCTGGCACTAGTGGCCAAAATATGTAATATATTTATAATTATTTAGTGCTTTTTAAATCTTCTCTCATGCTCTCCAAGGCTGTAAGAATTTGATCGAAAATTCTAATATTATTACAATTTTAAAAAGTGTTTTCTATTTAAATATATTTTCAAATACAATTTATTCCCTATATGTCATACATACATACACACACTAAAATGTATGTTATACCTATTGAGCTACAGGAACACAGGAACATAACCCTAATCCGAATTCAAACAACATTATTGAAATGAGATTTATTTCAAATGTATTACAAAGACACAAAATACAATGTTACGTTCATGTCCCTTTTTCTATACGTGTTGATGGCCATCAGATGGAGACATTTCACATGTTTTCATGAACGGTTTTATGAGCGATCTTTAAGATTCACTTACATTCACAGATTATAGTGACTTCTTTGAGAAATAAATCTTACTATGTGTATCACAATCAGGGCTAAATGGCGTATCATAATGTCACAATATTGCACGATAATTACTGCGTGGTCCTGTGAGATTTAACCATTAAAAGTGTTTCAATTTTCATGTTCTTGATTACGTGCAATATAAACCTGCAGTAGTCGGCAGTGGTATATAACCTGCATTTATTTTGTGTCAATAAAAATTAATGCAAACTTTAAAGAAACAAAAGAAAAACAATAAACCTGATTTCAAAAATGTAGCATGGCTTAGGGTTAGCACCATGAACAAACCATTTTTTTCTGTTCTCTAATCGTACTTTCTTTGCTAATCACAGTTTTCATGTTTCAAATTTTTCATTTACGCTTTTATAGTTTTCATTTACGCTTTCACAGTTTTCATTTACTGAAAATTAATTTAATTTATGAAAATTGTGAAAGTGTAAATTAAAACTGTGAAAGTGAAAATACTTTCACACTTTTCATTTACGCTTTCACACTTTTCATTTACACTTTCAGTTTTCATTTACGCTTTCACAGTTTTCATTTACGCTTTCAAACTTTTCATTTACACTTTCACACTTTTCATTTACATTTTTTACACTTTTCATTTACGCTTTTACAGTTTTCATTTACGCTTTCAAACTTTTCATTTACACTTTCACACTTTCATTTACGCTTTCACAGTTTTTGTTCGTTACTTTCATTAGCTAGTTGGATTTTAATGTACAGCTCCCTGACCCGGAACTAGACTTCAGTGAAGCGATCAGTATTGTTTGTTCTGTGTAGTGACTGTAAAGTACTTATTTAATGAGCATTTCAGTTAGTGATTGATATTTAAGGTTTAAGCTCTCAGGAGTATCTTCATCATCATCATCATCCTGCTCAGTTGCACTCCTGTCACCCTCAGGTAAGTTTGTTACAGAGACGGGCTCCCGCGTTAGCGAGGAGCTCGAGGACTTCTATTTTGATGTTCAGTTTGTTGTCACATGTCTATGATGTCACTGGTCTTTATGTCACTTCCTGTTTCTGTTAATCACTTGCACCTGTGTTTGTATGATTAGTATGTGTATTTAAGTTCCTGGTTTTGTCTGTCAGTTTGTGGGTTATTGTTMAGGAGTGTTCTGAGTTTATCGGTTGTGGTCAAATATTCTAGTTGCTATTCGTGTCTCGTCTGGTTTTGAATTACACTTGCCTTTTCGGATTACTCTCTTGGATCGCCCTTTGGAAACTGTCGCCTGGTTTTTGGTTTGTACGTTTATTCACCTTGGTTAGTCTTATGTGTTTTTCATCTATCACTGCTGTTGCACTTGTTGTCGCCTTTTTTGTTTAACGGTTGGTGTTTATTGTTTTCATTAAATATCCTTTGTTTTAGTTTTTGAGTCTCCATTCAGTCATTTCACAAACACAACCGTTCAGCCCAGCCCTGCACCGTAACAGAATAACCCACCACATAGACAACAGCACAGCAGGTGTTTGTATTTTTGTGTTTTGTTTTGTGCATTTCTGTTATTTTTTTTGTATTTTTTTTTGCCTTTTGGAGTTTTTTTGCTATTGCCTTTTGGACTTTTGCCTAGTTTTTTTTTTTTTTGGCCTACCTTTTCTGGATTATGGCGTCTTGGCCGTGCCAAAATGGTGCCTCCTTGGAGGCCTATGTTGAAAAATTCCTCATTGAGGTTTATGATTTTCTTGGGGAGGATACGTTCATGTCTTTTCCGGCACGGATTAGACGTCCAGTTTAAGGATTCAATGCCTGTTCCTTGTTCAAAATGGACAATCATGGAATATATAAACATGGCCTTAGAACTGGCAGGCTCTGACCTCCAATTGGGGAAGGTAGAGTCGGGGTCTGAGCCAGCGGAGTTGACTCAGTCGGTCGCGGTGGAGATTAAAGCAGCTGCCCCCGGTCCAAAAGCTCAGGAGGGTTCGGAGCAGAGAAGCGGTTCTGCGGATCCTGGTGCCATCCTGGATGCTTTGGCGGGGCAACTGGCGGACCTCAAGGCAAGTCTGTCTGGAACTTTGATCAGCTGGGAGGAGGCTCAGGCCATTTCTCAGGCCTGCAACACATTGGCGGTGGTGTCCTGCCAGATCAGCAGTCAGGCAGCGGCCACAGGTTCTCAGGAGGGAATCCAGCTGGCGGTTACGGTCTCTCAGATCGGGTTCCAGGCAACGGTTCTCGGGTCCCAG
>JAZGTJ010019617.1:0-10811 GCA_036877575.1 Botia almorhae | reverse complement strand
GACGCACAAACGAGTGAATGATTAAAGAGACAGCGTCAATTACACATCACGATCGCAAACTGAGAACGCTCACAACCAATCAAATGCCGAGGCATTATAAGCATGATGAAAAGAAGATTATTATTTATAAGCTCGTGTGTACGCATTAATTTTGCGAATTTCTGTATGTGTGTGCATCTGTCTGTGTGTTCATTAATTTAAAAATGAATACGCTATTAATAATTTTGATGTGAGGGTGCTTTTGCTTTTGTTTGGGGGTGCTTAGCACCCTCAAGCACCCCCGTAGAACCGGGCCTGGTTTAGAGGTAGAGTGAGGGTTAGGGGATAAAACATACAGTTTGTATGGTATAAAAGACATTTTGTCCAAGTTCTCACAAAACAAACCTAATGTGTGTGTGAATGTTACCCTGTGCAGTGATCCTGCATACCCTCGACTTGGACAGATGTTCTTAGATTACGATCATCCCTGGAAAAAACTGTCCGAGGAATTTGGTCCTCACACCAAGGTGAGTTGCCTATACATAATGTAACATAATGTTACATAATGTAACATATTTCAACTGGATTGAAAATTTGCATGTGTTCCAGAATATTTCTAAGAATTTGATTTGAGTTAAACTGCAGTTGTTTGTAAATATATTAGTAAATATCTGTCCTTTTTACTGTTTAATATTCGTTCATGTTCACTGTTTAACCACATGTATAACCCAACATAAGCTAAAACAAGCTATTTAGTTAAAAACCTATAGCAGGATGAATTCGAATGGGTGTACAGTATAACACTGATTGACTCTATCTGGCTGCTCAGTCTGTGACAGAAGCTTTGCTCTCTCTGCACCTGGTGTATCCGCGGAGGAATCTGTCTGCTGAACAGTGGCGCAGTGCTCAGCTCCTCTCACTGCTGGCTTCCCCTGCAGCCATGCTCAGCCCTGCATCCTCTGACACTGTATGTACTTCCTGCACAGGTCTGACTGTACACACACAACAGTGTATTAAATGCATCCTCTTCTCTGTGATTAAAGGCTTAAAGTATGATAATCTATGCATTAGCTGCATATTGATTATTGTTTTGAGTTATACTGTGTGCTTGCACTGAACACTGACTTTAAATGTTGTTTTCAGATGGCATGTGAGTATTTATCCATGGAGGTGATGGAACGCTGGATTCTCAGTGAGTATCTATGACTAATCCAAGACACATGCACATTAATTTAATAATTATTTAGAGTATCTGTTGTATGGCAAAGTTTTATTGCAAGACGAAACTGTAGCGTTTGTTTCTGAGACAATGTTTCTAAGATAATGAAAAGCTAATGATGCGTAAAATGGGCCTAAAATCTTCATTTTAACTGACATACTCTCAGATTTGTATTTTGTGTTATTTTCATAATGCTTATTTGTTGTTGAAGCAGAAATGCTATATTTGTAATGGTTTTATTTGTCTGATGATTGTCAGTTGGCTTCCTGTTGTGTCATGGTAGTCTGAATACAAATGCTGGCTCTCAGAATTTATGGAAGATGGCCCTTCGTAATGGCCTGTACATCACAGTCATTAGAGATGAGGTTCTGAACATACATAAGCTCTCGGAGGACTTCTTTGATAGTCTCAAAGGGTAACATTATGCCGTTACAATATGTACAGTATACTGCATGTGATTGTCCCCTATAGTTACTATGCTACTTTAATAATATTCTGTATTTTGTTACATTTTATTATATATGGGTGTACAGTATAACACTGATTGACTCTCTGGCTGCTCAGTCTGTGACAGAAGCTTTGCTCTCTCTGCACCTGCACCTATAATATATTTTAATATAAAACATATTATTATATATTAGCTCACTTTTTCCTTTTTAGTTTAAGCAGTTTAACTTTACATTTTTAGATACAGTAAGCGCATTGCTGACATCAAAGAATGCAAGGAATATGCTATTGCTAACTGGTGAGTATCTTTATTTTGAACATTGTAAGTCAGGTTCTACATCATTTAAAGTGCGATAACCTTTTCATTGGGATGAAACTGTCTTGAAAGCAATAATTCATAAACCTGCCTCACACTAAATGCATCCCCTCTCATCCCTCTTGTTTTTTTCCAGTGGGACATTGCGAAGAGAGAAACGAAACTTCCTGAGAAATGCCCTGAAAGAACTTACCAAGGTTTTGGAGGATGAACCAGCACTTCTGGGACCCAAGGTTTCCAGGATCCTAACGTTTCATTTATTGTATTGCCTTTTATTAATGTGTATAAACTTTTTTCTGATGTGGAAAGTAGAAACCCTAAAGTCTGTGACAGAAATTTGTATGTGTCTGTCTGTTGAAGGCTTTATTTGTCTTTATGGCACTATCCTTTTCGCGTGATGAAATACTCTGGCTTGTTCGTCATGCTGAGAACATCCCAAAGACCAAGATGCCTGAGGATTATGCAGACTCGTGAGTTTGCACTTAATTGTTTGGGAATAGGAAGGAACAGTATAAAAAGTATTTCATGAGCTGCAGAAGATAGGACAGAACCAAGGCTGGAAAATTCTATGACAGCCTGTGTCATAGACATGTGGATCATCTATGGTGGTTTAAACCCAAAGTGCCCCACCATAGTATTAATTCACCTAAAAATGTAGATCTAGACCATACACTGTCAATAATGTAACAATGACATTTGTTAACCCCAAAGAACAGACCTAGCAAAACCTTTCATTGGAAGTCCAAACACTGTTGCCCACCAGATCTCCACAGTGGATTTTGCTTTTTTCCAGTGAAAATCTGTGGGTAAAGATAGAAATGCATTGAGTCCTTGCTGACAGCTATAGCAGGGCCAGAATATATGTCCTACATTTATGCATAGTTCTTTGTACAGTTCACCAGTCATATCTTGTGCATCATTGAATATGGGTCATTCTATAATTAGGGTTGGCAGGAAAAAATTTGAGTGTTTACAGTTTTTATTTTCAATATCTTTTTTTCGCCACCAATTTATTGCCTTGCTATGCCAACACTATTTGAGATATTAAAAATCCCTTCACAATTTAGCATCTTCAATGTCTTGGTTTAATATTAGCCAAATTTGGACAATAAAAAAAAACACACTCCAAATGGCCAAATTCCCTTTTGGGCGGAGCTGATGAGTGTAAAAGTTGTTTGGGTCGTCATGGCCAATACATATACCAAGTTTCGTGCAGGTGCGTGAATTTATGTTTGATATATACAGCATAATTTTTTGCCCTGTATCAGAGGGCTCTACCGAGCCCCCCTGCCTCACCCATGTGCAAGTCTTTGCTAATGGTCAACAACTCTGAGGTGTGTGCCAAGTTTCAAGACTTTTTGAGCATGTTAAAGTGACCAAAGGCCACAAAAACCTTTAAAAAACAATTAAACAATACTTTTAAAAAGAAAACAATTAAACAATAGGGCCTTTGCACTTTCAGTGCTTGGGCTAACTGCTCTTGGCTTTCAACCTAATAAAAATAACTATTTGTTTTATACCGTGCAGTTCAGTGCATATACTGCCCAGTAACTTGCAAACAGTCTTAGAAACCAACATAGGAAAAAAGAATCATGATCTTGTCTGACAAAATCGTGTTTAGATGTTTTTGCTATATTGCCCACCCCTACTACTACAGTTATTCATTTAAGAGCTATGCTAGAGCATGCAAACACAGAAATCACACAGAAAACTGTCAGACATGCAGCACATTAATTTTAGTACTGAATTTAAATATTGGAAAATGCTTTTAAAATATTACCCAAGGTGTAGTATGAGTTTAAATGCCTTACCCTGTTCTAACTGCAATGGTAACTGTAAACATATTATGTACAGCTGTACAGAATAATGCCTTTAATATGTTCTGTCTCATTATGACAAAAAGTATGACAACCAAAGTTAAGATGACTTGTCCTGACATTTTCTGTAATCTCAGTGTGGAAGGGGCTTAAAAGTAGCTACAGGAAATGTTTGGTGGAGGTTAAAGGAAGAGCTATAAATTACTACATTCGAAAGCTTGCACTGTGGATTATTACTATATATTTTCTATTATAATTTAAACCACTTATTAAAGCTAGATTGTGTTTGTCTATAATTGTGATCAGGGCGCATTTTATTCAATGCAGAAATCCAGGTAATTTAAAAGTTCACCAACTTTCTGTAGTGCACAGAAACTGCAAGCTTATCATAATGTCTTTGTTCTCCAGACAGATGGCAGAGCTGTTCTTCTACATGGAGAAGCTGCGAGCCCTGCTGGCTCATCACAAATATGTTATCCAGCGCTATCATCTGCAGTACCTCTCTCAGTATGATGCACTGGTGTTGAATGATACCATTCAGGTACTCGATGCCTTGTTCTTTGTTCACCAAATAAATCTGCATTTATTGCAGAATGTTTATTTGCAGGTTGAGTGTTCTGTCTTATTTCAGGGTATGAACGTCTGTCCAGAGGAAGAATCTGTTCTTCTGTCATCATTTGTCTCTACTCTGTCTGCAATGACTCTCAAACTTTGTAAGTTTTCTGTCTGTCATATAGGCAACCCTACAGTATTTGTATATTTTTAATATGTGGCTGTACATGATCAGATAATTTCATTTATCTGTTATCATTTATCAAATCATTTCATGATTTGTTTTTTTCTGATTTTTTTTACACAGTAGATGGAGGAGAAGAGTTTGACCTCAAGCCATTCAGACTGGATTGGTTACGACTGCAGGTTTGTGCTTCTGTTTCTGCACAGTACAATTCATTTATGTCTCAAACACAACCGCCCTTGCAGTTCTAATAATTTACTGCAGGTGCTTTTAACCCCCTCACAATTGAAATGTTTGTTTTAATGGAGTGTTTCACTTGCAAAAGAATGCAGGGCATTATATCTGGACAGATCCAACACTTCGAGATGGTTTCTGTAATGAGCATCTGCTGACAAACTGCTGATCAGATGCTTAACTACTCAAGGAAACAGATTTAATCTCCCCGTTTTAATCTCTCCAATCTCTCTAACAGATTAAATCTCTCTCAATTTAATCTCTCATTTTTCCACTGGTGACATGTTTTTGAGAGTTAAAAACATATATTTTTATTAAATATTATATGGACACACAAACTCATAAATATTTTGTTTCATATCAATATTACTTAAGTATTATAGTGAATTTCTTGTCAGATAGTAAATCTCAGGTTCTTATGAACTTTTAAAATATTATTTATATTTTAGAATCGAAGGGTCTAGGATGTTACGATTTTGATCAATAGCATCTTTTAGGTGCAACCTCAAGATACAATCAGTACAGATTGTATAACCATTTTTTTCTATATGTTAAGGCTTACACCTGTATTGGCAAAGCTCCTTTGGCACTAAAGGACTACCCTGACCTTGCTAAGATCATGAACATGGCCCAGTTTCATACTAGTATGATGGACAATGTCAACGAACTCCTCTTGGAAACAGCCGATCTCTCGATTCTGTGGTGAGTCTCTCCTGTGAGGATTTTTTTGTGAATGTGGTGTACATTGTACATTTTCTAAAGAAGATGTGAGTGTTGCATGCAGTGGCGGAACTCATGCCAGAACATTACAACGATACTAACAAACATGATATTAGCATGATGCTCACATGACACTAATCAGCTTTAACATGATGCTATAATGTTTTAGCACGATAATGCTACCACAATTAAGCATGATGCTAACATGTTTTAGCATGATAGATTAACTTCTCATTCATGGATCCACAGCAGATGTGAGGGATGAGTTACACACTGTTTTTTCTGGAAAAAGTATGCTTCGCAAGCACCACTTTAAATTATTCAGTGCTTAAAACCCTCATACATTAATTATGACAGTGGGTCATTCTTAATAGATGCTTTTTAAAAACTTGACATTTTAATATCTGTCCACGTCAATGACAACTGTGGATGAAAGGCATGTGATTGTGTAAATTTAATGACAATACAAATATGTTAAACCTCTCATAGTGCTACCAATAATATTGCTACATATCACATTTTCTAGCATATAGTTTTTAGTAGTAACATCAAACAATGGCTAGATCCGATATTTTAATTAGTCAGTGAATCATAGATAAATGGAAACACTTAACTACTTTAATAATCATTTAATTTTGTCTGGTTTGTGAACTGAAGGAACCCAGGCGCAGACAGCGCTACAAAAAAGAAACTTTATTATAACTAACTAAACCAAGCCAAACAAAATTTAACAAACAGAACAAAACAAGCCACAAGAGGGCGACCAAGAACTAAACAGAATCAGAATAGTTTAGTAAATAAAGGAAATCAAATGCACAAAATCAAGGCTAAAAGAATAAATCACCCTAAGGGTAAAGAAATAAACGACAAAAATTAAAAAAAATCCAACAATATAAAATAATAACTTATTAATATATACATAAGAAAATAAACAGACAAGCAGAGATCAAAGATTCAAACGACGAAACAGACAGGGAAACACTCAAAACACGGAACAAAGACGGAAACAAGAACAATAACATGATGCAGAACACGACTGAAGACTAGACTTAACAGAACAATTCACAGACAACAAGGAGCTTGAGCAGCGAGAAAAAGACTAGAGACAAAGCTGAGAATTGCTCGTAGCGAGGACAAACACGCGCTAGGGACAAACACGCGCTAGGGACAAACACGCGCTAGGGACAACACTAACCAGCACAAGACAGCAAACACGAGGGCAATAAATACACACGGGAAACAATGACGAACAGGTGCATGACATTAACTGAAACAAGCAAACGAGGAAACAAGGAGTCGGGTTGATGACGTAAGACCGGAGAGCACATGGCAGATGTAAATACAACGGAGCCGTGTGCTTCCACACATAACGCACACAATTCTAAGCCCCGCGCTTCGACACGTAACATAGACTGTGTCAGGATCCTGGCAAAACGCGATCCCTATGACTAGACAGATCCTGACAAATTTAGTACTTCCATTTTCAAGATGAGTTCTGGGTGACTGGAAACCTCCCAAATCTTCCTAAGTTTATTAATGCATGTCTTTTTAGTAAGGAAGCCTATGACAACACAGCTAATAAACAAATCAATGTATTTTAGACTATTTGTTTTTTTTATGAGATGTGTAAGTTTTAGGCATCTTAAAAGTGAAGATGAATACAAGTTGAAACATCTTGAAGCATTTCTTTCTGTGCTGTTTCAGTTTCCATGCACGTGTATTTGAGAAGATGTTTTCTCAGGGCAGTGAGGAAATCTCTATGCAGCGCTACCTCATGGCTTTTCCACTTTTATGTTCACACTTCAGTCAGTGTCTCCACCCCATGTGTCCAGAGGAGGTCAGTATAGTGTCACCTATGGAATTTGCTGAGGCCCTCATATGGCATACCCTCAGTCTTTGGTTTGCCAATTTATCTGCAAAGTGTCAGTTTGGCCACACCCAAAAACATATTGGCTTGTATTTGACAAATTCCGTGTGTGTGTGAACACACTTGGCAATAAAGCTCTTTCTTTAACAAACACACTGATGGATCAGTGAATTCCTGAAATTCCTGACTGTTTTTGATCATAAGGATCTTAAGGTTATACATGCAATATTTCGGGCTAATTTAGCAAAAAGGAAATTAACCAACAATTAATTCTGATTAGAAGTAGTAGAAAATAAACACTGTGGGTTTTAGCAGCTGTACTACTTCGACCCTAATAATTTCTGTTCTGTTTTTTTGCCCTCTGTGTGTGTGTCTGTGTATAAATAATGGCTAGTCTGAAGAAATGGAACAGCAGAGTCTGAAGCTGTGTGTGACCTTTCTGGAGGAGATCGCCCGGCAGACATGTACTGTTGTGTTGGAGATTTGTGCTGAGCAGTGTAACCTAAATGAGAAGGTATGTTATTGTTAAAGTCTTTTACTTTCACTTGTCAGTGGGATCTTATCAAGTTATCAGACAATACATTTGATCTAATAGGGATTGGATTTAGGGCAAATAATTCATAATTGTCATATACAGTAAATGTGATTATTGGTACATTCGTATTTTATTCGTATTTATTTTTTTGTCATATTTATTTACAGTCAGCCTCTGTCCAAATGTACATTTATACAAATCAACAAAAACAAGTATACACGAATGTTATCATAATCACATAACCACATAAATGTTTGTTGTATCATGTTTTAGTTATTGCCCAAACACAGTGCTGAGAAGATCACCACAGTACGCAATAAAAAGCTGAAGAAAGCAGTACCGAAGAAAGGAGATGTACCCAAAGAGAAACCAGGCACAGAAAGCCTCAGGAAGGACAGAGCTATTGTCACAAAGTATGTCACAACGTTTTTTCAATACCAATATGAAAACAATCAGCTATCAAATCAGATATAAAAATTTTTTGGCTCTTTTCTTTTCCAGTCTGGATAAGATGCACCAAACATTGACAGAACTGTGCGCTTCCTACAGTATGTGTATTGATTTCACAGTGTTCAAACACATCATTGTACCTGCCGAGTTCCTGATATCACAGTTGGAGATGAAACTTCTGAAGTAATGCACCTTTGTTTTTTAAGATCTCCTATGAAACTACACTAACTAGGTCCAGATGGCCTGAGCTTGTAAATAACTCACACAGTCTGTCATTTTTCATTTCTAACATTCAACTGTAGAAGTTAAATGTTAGAAATGCATCGATTAACACATTAATTAGTGCCCTTGATTGGTTCATTCAGCATCAATGTGATCTAATAGAGAGAGGTTTACAGGGTTATTGTACAGATGGCCAATTACAACCAGAGCACTCAGGATATTGCGCGACCCTCTGACCTGCTGTGTGGGATTCAAGCATACGTCACCAGCCTGCATAACCTCAGCTGTTACATCAACATTGATGTTTCACGACTGGTGAAGAACGTTCTGCTGCAGCAAACGCAGCCACTGGATTCATACGGCTCGCAGACCATCACAACACTCTACACAAACTGGTAAGATCATCACTGCATAAAAACATCACCAGGGTTGAGAATCACTTAGATTTGAGTTCAAGAGGAGATTAAAATTCAAATCAGGTGCTTTGCATAATGATTGTTAAGGTTTTGTCATGGATTTGGAATAAGAGATGTCCAGTCAAAGGAGCAGTTTATTCAAATTTAAAATGTATTAAAGAGTTGTACTCGGACAGCATTCAACACTGGATACATTTAGGTGTAATCACACAAAGCCAATGCTAAATGCAACAACAACTCTTCCGTGCAGCCTCACTTTATACCCCTTAGGTCACATACGCACTGCTATAGGTTTCTTATCTTAGGGTACTGTTCCCCTTTATCTGTTTGCCAGTCCGGTTCAAACCGTCCTTGCGGTTTGTTTAAAACAACATCTTAGGCATTCTGAGCCAATAAGAATCCTTCAGTGTTTTTTTTTTCAGTTAAACTCTATCTGATCCTTACCCAACTCACGAACTTCTCTAAAACTTCCAGACTGTGCCTATACACACACATCACGAGACTGCACGTTAATTTGTTAATACTTTATAATGGAGACGGAATCATGATAAAAACAAAATCTGCTTAGCAATTAACTGCAATGCTTTCAAATAATTTTACTATAGTTTTTATTCAGGTGTGATCCACATTATCATCAAGTAACATGTAAATATTAAACCTGCTTATCACTTTTACACTTACATCATAAGGACAAAAAAATCCTAAGGAGGCAATAACTGCCATGCGCAGTTACACTTTTACCAAGATTCCATCATTTTGTTGCTTGATAGAAGCTTTAACAGTAGTAAGAGAGGAGAAAGGGTTAGTAAGGTTTTTTATAT
This sequence comes from Botia almorhae, assembly GCA_036877575.1. NCBI lineage: Eukaryota > Metazoa > Chordata > Actinopteri > Cypriniformes > Botiidae > Botia > Botia almorhae. Next base: position 1,032 of record JAZGTJ010019617.1, on the reverse strand, counting down.
AATTATTAATCATTCCACCAGCGAGGGATGATGAAGATAAACCAGCGAGCAAGTGATTGTGTGGCTTTAGAAGAGGGTATTACAAGGCAACAATTATTTGCTGACCTTAGGGATCTGGAAGGGGTGTAGATGTTTACGATTATGTTAAGGTAAGTGGGTGCAGAGCCCGTGATGGTTTTGTATGTGAGGAATAAAGATTTGAATTTGATGAGTGCAGCCACTGGTAACCAGTGAAGGGAAATGAGGAGAGGTGTGACATGGGCTCTTTTAGGCTCTTTGAAGACCAGTCGAGCTGCGTTCTTTCTGAATCAGTTGTAGTTTGAGTGCCGGTGCTGGAAGGCTGGCCAACAGAGCATTGCAGTAGTCCAGCCTAGAAATGACAAGGGCCTGAACAAGGAGCTATGTTGCATGTTCAGTGAAATTAGGCCAGATTTCCCTAATGTTGTATAATTCAATTCAATTCAATTTTATTTATATAGCGCGTTTACAATGTTACATTGCTTCAAAGCAGCTTTACATATAAAACAAAGAATAATAATAAAACACACAACAAATTTCAGACATGTTAATGGTATTATTGCAAATAATATGTGTGGGACTAATTACATATACTAGGTCATAGTATGTTTGTGAACAAAGAGCTGACTGAACCGATAAAACCACAAAATTGCGCTCAATGCGAGGCGGGATCACATTAGCGGTAATGAGGTGATACAGGAGAAACGATACATCCTCTAACATTCATACAGATTACTTAAAAAGAGAATATTTGTTTTTGATTTGAATTGGTTTATGTAAAAGTACACACTTCAAGCTTTCTATACGTATATTTATTATGTCTGTGGGGCACGTATTCACTGAGATTTAGGTTGTTTTATGACAGAGACAGCGAAGGCAGAGTGTGCACCCTGTCTGTTTTCTTCTTTTTATAAAAGCACAGGGGTTTATTGTAATTATGAGTGAATACAAATAAATATAGACCCTTTACAGATTCGAATGATGTATTGGTTGTATCTGTACGATCAGAAATGA
>JAZGTJ010019616.1:0-10811 GCA_036877575.1 Botia almorhae | reverse complement strand
ATTCTATTATTTAACAGAAGTATTATAATTCTATTATTTAACAGAAGTATTATAATTCTATTATTTAACAGAAGTATTATAATTCTATTATTTAACAGAAGTAGCTTGTTTTGGGTCACACACCTTTATGATGTACTTTTAAATGATAGTACTTGATTTATATTTGCACAACAGAAACATCTTTCATCAGAACAGACAGAATGAGATTGTGAAGATGATAAACTGCAGTCATACATCACATCTTCTACAAAAACATTTCAAAATATAAGCAAAGGTCGACTGCTTATCTGTACGGAGGAGAAAATATTTCTTCCTATGGATTCATGCTCATTAAAAGTGTTTGTTTACTACAGTAAACCACTTGCTGTAGCATCTATAATTACTAGCCTTGTTCACGGGATAAAATAATGTTTCTGTTAAATATAAATCGTGACCAAAAGAATATTTTACTCCTAAATCCTAATAAATAATATTATCATGGCCAAGACTCCAAAAAAAAAAAAAACGATGGAAAGTGTTTTTCATCAAAAAGACACACTGTAGTACACACTCATGTTTTTAAAACAGACCCGAGAGGACCGCAGCGCAGATGTCTGTCTGTTCAGAGTCTCAGATCAGACACGCTTCTGTGTTTCATGATATTATATGAGTGGAGGCAAAGAATCTAATGAGGGCTCCCTCAGTAGTGAAGAGGGAAGAAGTGTGAGGGAGCAGATGAGTGCAGATGAGTGCTGGCTCTCTGTGTGGGCCTGCAGGGCCTGATGGAGGACTACAGCTCATGTTGTCTGGGAATCAGCTCAAAGTGGCTGGTGAAATCCAGGCTAAATACTGACACAAGAGCCGTTAAAAGAGGGTGAAACTGTTTCATAGTGCAACTGTAAACAATTTTACCGAGCTTTGCCTCCGGCCATCTCATCTACAGTCCTTCACTTAATGAATTCACAGGTGCTGTGTAAATGATTCAGGATCTTCTCCAGCTGGATTTCACCGTCCTGCCTGCAGTCACGCGTCTGCTGCGAGATGACACGATGACAGGAACACTTAAATCTGCAGTAATAATGGACACTACTTTTCAAAACAAGTCAGGGATAACGTTTCTGATATATGATATATAACGTTAAAGAAATGTTCTTTTAGGCAGCATTCTGAGAACGTTCCCTGTTAGCTGGGAAGTGAAGGTAAGCAGCAGTTCTGTTAGTACTGTAAGCATGCGAAGTTTAGCAAATCATGACCGTTTTCATTACCAGCTCAGACATGTTTACATTCGTGTATTCATTTAGAGAATGATAAACGTTATTGAAAGCAACAAACAATCTACTGACGCTAGCGTAGCTTACACCAGTTACACCAGTTAAAAACTGTAGCACTGCAGTCAGTCCAACTGTGTTCTGTGTGCAGTGATATTTTAGCCACACATATTTGCATACACGCACACGCACGCGCACAAAGAAAGTGATAATGAAAATTGTGATGACTGTGGATGGCAGAGTTTCATTTTTATTACTTACAAACTTTGAATGTTTTTAATAACTTTGGGAAAACCTTTAGAGAACATTAGCCAGTGTTCTGAGGTCATCTCTGTTAGCTGTATCACATTACATTACTTTCACAGAGGAAGTGTGATGGTCAGATGTTTTTATACTGCAGATCTTTATCTTCTCCAGCATTAGTCCCTGTGTGAGTCGCATCAGATGCTGCATTTCTCTCACGCTCTGCAGTGCAGTGAGTTTCATCCTGCTGGGCTTTTGTCTCACTACAAATTTCAGTGTCCCTCAGTGAGCTCTTGTTTCAGTGGCACTGCTGAGCACGGCTGATGCAGTCGCTTGTGTCGTCGGCTCTTATGTTCACACGGCTGTTTCTGTCAGCTGGCCAGGAAGAGAGCAGACACTCAGATGTGAGCTTTTACACAGCATGACACTCATCCCGCAGAGTGGATGACTGTTTCACAGCATTTTAGAACCGTTCAGTAATGAAAACTCTTGTTTTGAGACACTGAAAACTAGACATGTTGTTCTATAACATTATATGAAACACACGCACGCACGCACGCACAATATTGCAGTTATAAATTACTTTAATAGGAGCAATTTCAGACGAGTGAGAATTCACTCAATGTAAAGTGACTGCACAAATTGTACACTGGCATATTTCTTACATTAATCTTTGTTTAAATTGCTGGACTAAACTTCCAGAGGGGAGAAATAAACATATTTTGACAGACTTTCTCTCTGACTCACCAAGAAATACAAAAATAAAGAAATCACTTCCACTCAGCGTTTGTTTTATGGAAATGATTTTTGCCGGTGCCAATGAGTAAATCTCTTTTATGACCGATTATTGCCTCTCAGGTTCACAGTGAGATCATAACAATGAATCTTTATTGCAGGGGCTGATGGGAGATCAGTTGGGAAAAGGGGCATATGTTACACATTTACTGCATCATTCCTGTGTGTTACTAAAAGAACGTTCAGGATATTAAACATGATATTTATTCACTATCTGATATGGCCTGACTCTGTTTATTTACTTTGTTATTTGATGATTTTGTGGTCTTGGTTTGTTATTATAGATTCTGTTTTGTATTTTGATATTTCTCAGCATCTTTGTCTACTCAGAAATAGTGAAGAGCATTTCTTGAGCTTTCCTGAGACTGCAGTCAATCTGATTAAAACACACACAGCAGAGTTTGAATTCTCAATCCTCATGAACTACAGCTCTTGAAATGACAGTCTGATGTTTTAACAAGCAAACTGTGATGACGTGTTTGCTCCAACATTCCCAGTGCTCTTATCTGAATGATGGATTATGACGAGGCCATTTAGGATCATATCGTTTAAAATGCACAACTGAACCCAAGAAGTGACAGAATGGAAGTGACAGTACAGTATGAAAGTAATGATTTGTAGCTGAAGTCTGTGACCCGGTACGCAGACTGAAGTCAGTTCTCATCCTTCAACAAATTAATAAAAAAAAAAAGGAAAACATGTTTAAAAGCTCATGCAGTCATGTTGTCATACTAGAAATTTAATATAGTTTTGATGTTGGTCATATGCTCCATTTCAGTGCCTGGTGTACCACTATATCTACAGTATATATGTACTTACATATATACTGGATTTTCCTGCACTTTAACTTGAGTGCTTTTAGTTGTATCATATAACATTCTCTCTCTGCAGTAAATCTCCACATTACAGAAGATAACTCAGCCCTCATGTGATCCTCCGATTCTTCTCTTTTCACTCTCTCCAAAAATAGAAAATGATATTTCTAAATGACATTTCGAGCAGACGGTTCGACTGATGCAGTTTTAGTTGCTCTTCCGTGAGGGCAAATGAAATGTCAGAAGAATCTCATTTCGGCTGAAACCATCTGGGCTGATAAGAGAAGTCCTTCCTTCAGAATTCCCTAATAAATGAAACACTTTTAAATGATCCGGTCTCTCTTCTTTCCTCTGGATTGCTTTACGATCATTAAAAGATCATCTGCATTAGATGGGCTGTATAGATGGATTATTAGAATGGATTATTTTTTTCTGCAGATAACGGAGAGTCTGGATTGTTTTGTTCCACTGACAGGAAATAATAATCAGATGTTTTAAGATTTTTGCTGGGCATATCTTTAATTGAGCAGTAGACACATGATTATGAGTCTGAGCGATGATGAGACACTAGTCAAATAAATCACAGAAAAGCAAAGGGTGACAGGGGATGAGAGCTAAATAAAAACCCAATGTAATGCCAGTGTAGTTGCCTCCATCAGTCCTTTACATGTTATGCTCTGATTACATTAAAGCTGCATTCTGTATTGTTTGCCTCTCTACCGCCATCTCTGTTTGAAACCGTTTGTAAATAACTACATATTGAAGATAATTACCTAACTAGCTAACTACACCACTGTGAACCAAATAACAATTTTGAGTTGCCATTTAGAAAACTTTCATAACTTTGTTTTAGTATTTGTTTGTTTCTTTATGCCTAAATAAGTGTGCTCAGATAACTCGCAGTTCTCATTAAATTATAAAAGAGGATCTGAGGCGTCTACAGTATAACTCTCTCATGTGTGTTTCCTGAGACAAGAAGCACAGACAAAAGAAGCATCTAGGATGTAAAACATTTAGTATGCAAGTACAGTTAGTGCTGTGGGGGAACAGGTGCACAAAATACAACAAACTGCTGTATTGAGGCTTCACAGCCAGCTGCTGCCCCTGACTACCTGCCCAAGTGCGGAAGAAACCAGAATCAAATTGTTCTACAAGGGAAAAATGTTTATATTCAGCTAAAAACAGCTCAGCTCAGGGAGCTAAATAGATCTCTCAGTAAACATTTTGTCAGCGGTTAAATGTCAGCAGAATAAAACAACAGATGCCAGAGATGCAGGGCATGATGTCTACATTACAATTCAAATGTATTTCTTTCGTTTTTATCCAAAGCAAATTTCTTCTTAATGTCTTCTTTAAAAGGTTGAGGAGTCGCTTTACAGTGATTCAGCAGTTGTGTTGATGCATAAGAAATAAAATACACTATGCTGGACTGTAGCTGGAAATTCTGCTGCCCGACTGAACTGTGTTTGGCCCTGAGCTCTCCTGTTAGCTTTTACAAACAGCATTTAGCAATTGTTTTGGGATGGTTGGACATGTGAGGCCCTGAGATCAGTTCTGTCTTTCACCGCAGTGGCGTTTATAAAGAGCTAGCAGAGAGAGAAGAAACAGTGATTAAAATAAGAACATGGTCTTAGTTTTACAGCAGCACTGAGAGACGATGTAACAGCTTGACCAGCACAGATCAGTATAGCAGAGGGTCATTAAACTTGTCATCCACATTAGTAACCTGCAGTGTTATGTTTCAGACAGAGATGGCAGTAGAGAGGGGAAAGTTTTGGATTGCAGCTCTAGGCGTGTAGTTGCATTATATTCATACAGCTGCAGTGCTCTCATGCAGCATTATCACAGCTGTCACAACTGCCCAAAAGCTGCTGTCAGAAATACTTCAAACAATGATTTCAACCCCAAAATGAGCTTTCAGTAATCAATGTGACTTCTGTCTAATGCAGCTCATGTAAAATATTCATATGGGATAACAGCATCAGAATTTCAGGTACAAATCATTTTCCTCAGATGAAATTAGGTTCAGTAAATGAATCACCTCATGAGTATTCAGAACAGACTCCCGGTATTTCCTAATGAGAAAATGAGGAGCTATACTGAAGCCACTGGCTTGTGTAATTAACCGAGAACTTTCATACAAAATGGCCTCATGTGATAAAAACAGAACATTTCCATCCAGGAGAAGTAATAATTCTATCCTAAAGATGGAGGCGGCGGTTTGTTTGTCGGCTGTGAAAAATAACACATTATTCCTCCTGATTCCCCAGCGCTCATATTAAACCTGAGTGACTGGGAAACAGAATGAAGCCGATTAAATTCACATCATTTCTTTCTCTTTCCACACGCAGCTCAAATCCTCTCCCACTTGAGATGATGGAACTCCTCTCTGAAAGATCTCCTGACCTTTACAACCTGCTCCGATTCTCAATGTTTAAAACATCAGAGCCCAGCTAACAGGGAACATTCACAGAACGTTGGCTATCGTTGTCTGAAGCTGTGACAAGAGACTTCAAGGACATGGAAAAAAACAACCAACTTAATGCAGCTGGGCAGCAGTTCAGTCTGCAGAGAGAGGGATTCTGGGAGGAGAGTTCAGATTCTGGTGATGGACTCTGATGACATATTCATGGTTTTCTCTTCTGAGTGAGTACAGCATTCACTCCGCTTGGGACTAAATTTATGTGGAACACAAACAGTGTGATTCCACTGCCGGTTCCACCTGCACACCAGTTTCGTAATCACCAGTAAATGTCCACTTCTAATGCGTTAATTTCAGTAATGACTTTCTGTCTTTTCTACAGAATGAGGAATTGATCAAGCCCCGCCCCCACATCTTTCTCATTTACTTTATTTACCTCAGAAATGCATCATGTTACACATTTACACTGTTAATATTCAATACATGTTCTCTTCTACAGTATTATACAAACCACATGGTTTGAAAGCAGATGTGTATCTTGACACTTATACAGAACTAGCAATCTTAGGTTGTAAGAATATTTCCATTAAGAAACAAAATGTTAAAAATGTTGTTTTTTAACAGATATTGTATTAACTTTTTAATTCTGTAACTTTTAAAATGTTCCACTAGAATAACGTTTGGATATATGATATATAATATTAGAAAAACATTCTGCTAATGTTACTGCAAGTTTTTGATGACTTTGAACGTTGGCTAACATTCCCTCAAAATTCTTTCAGAGAACATTCTCTGTTAGTTGGGTATTTACCATGGTATACTTTTATGTCCACAGGTCTGGCAGTGCTGCAAACATTCTGTTCACGATCTTTTGAAAGCTTGTATGTCAGAATTTCATCTTATTAGTCTGGATAATTGGATTTCTGAGCTGCTTAAAACTTCACTCTGTTCAAGCAGGCCACTGGCCTCTGGATTTTCTCCTTCAGTTTCTGTCGTTTATTCATCTGTTTATCAGCACATGGCTTGTTTACATCACAGCTCGGCAGCTCTGAACATCCAACCTCCAGTATTTTAATCATGTGGATGTTTCCTCAGGAGCTGTTGAGTTTAAAATCAGCATTAATCATCAAAAACATGTTTTGCCCGTTGTTTAATTCATCATATTCAGGCACAGCAGACGCTCACAGCAAACTGAATTACATGCTCTTATTAATGCTGCTGCAGGTCATTAAAATAAATACTGTTTTCTTAAAAGAACCATAATTCTTAATGAAACTCTGAAAACGAATAAAAACTCTGATGTCATTTAACACACAGAACGTTAGCAATGTTTTGAGAACGTTCCCTGTTAGCTAGGAAACAACATATCTGGGCTGCAAATGGAGAGTGGCTGCTCTTTTAAATGAGGTTTCTGTCCTCTAATCTATTCCTGCATCCCTGATAACAGAATGTGTTCTCTAGTCCTCAGTTCCTCTGACATGCGGTTTGTGGAATAAATCAGGGACAGCTGAACTCAAAGCTGGTCCACACAGCATGTCTGTGACTGTAGGTGAGGAGCAGTCCAGTAAGTTAGTGTGTTAATGCTTTTCTGTTGGTTGTTCTTTATAAAGGTTTTTTCAGTGAGGTGGCTAACAGTAAAAAAATACAGCTTTCAGATCAGGAACCAGATTGAAAAATGCTATGAATTTGTTAAACAGACAAAATATACTTTAAAAAGTATGATTTTTTCACCTAGCCTTATAAAACCCTGTGCATGTGCAACAGCGTTCTCTATACAGAAATGAGTCCCTGATGATTTATTCATTAATATTAAAAGATAAAAATACATCAGAGCACATCAAAATTGTCTGATATTGTATCGCAATACCAAAACACATTAAATTCTCAACTCCCAACACAACAGAAAGACAATACCATGAAAAATATCTGACAGCTGACAAAGTTTCTGTCAGATACACATTCTTTCATTGTTCCATTAAAAAACAATAAAAGGTTTTTGATGGCTGTGGTATTACAGGGCTCAGCGATACTGGGATGTTACACAGAGGTAAAATCCCTGACTTACCTTCTAGAGCTAATACAGTTTGCCCTGTAATTCAAAATGAGACAACACGTCCCCTAACATCCTCAGACCTGACCTGAAAGATTACAGAGGTCACAGAAAAGCTTTTAAAGATGCATTCCACATGTAAAACAAATATCTTATGACAGTCTGTATACAGGAAACTGGGGCTAGCTGTCACACAGCTGTGCAGAAGAGTCATTAAATCACAGTTAAATCACAGTTTCTCTAGTGATTCCTTCACATGTTGGTTTCAAATGCTTTCAAACGATTACATTTTCAATTCAAATTTATTTCTAAGCAGTTAAACAGAAAACAACGTCAAACAAAGACACAGCAGGAGCTGCTGGTGTATGTTAAGTAACTGAACACATGGATCTGGAGTGTACAGGCACCAAGTGGTTTGACAAACATTTTCAAAAAAAACAAATCTCGGAAAGGATGAGAAAAATGTCAAACTTGATGTGATGTCAAATTTCAGGTCAGAGTGCTGAAAAAAGTGAAGAGAGATATTTTAAGGACAACAAAGGCTGCAGTATTTTAAATTCAGCCCAACGTGACAAATTTCAGCCCTGTGTTATTAATATAATCTTGTAACAAAAGTTTCTGAGCTTCAATTTTAAGTTATTTCAAGACTAAAATCAAATCTGTTTTTATGAATTAAGGATTGCGTGCAAAGATTCAAAATATTTTCCACACTACATCAACACATTGATTGATACCTGGACACTTGACAGAGTTGTAAGATGTAAGAACTAACCCACCAGGTCATGTGAACTGGCCCAGTTCCTTTACATCAAACCAGCTTATGATTTTCAGGTGTAATAGTTTTAAGTAGTGATAAGAAAAGTTTGGCAAGAATTAGTCCTTTTGAAACCATGTCACCCCTCAAGTCACCCCTCAAGTCACCCCTCAAGTCACCCCTCAAGTCACCCCTCAAGTCACCCCTCATGTCACCCCTCATGTCACCCCTCATGTCACCCCTCATGTCACCCCTCATGTCACCCCTCATGTTCCATTTGGAAGAAAAAAGCCTTTTACAGATTCATGTCATAAGCCATATGGAAACTGACCACTGTCCACAAAAAGACTGAGAAATGGAGGCTTATCTCTCTCTCTGTGTGCACAGCAGCGTGAGGCTGATACTGGACTCAGTCCAGAACTGTCCTAAACCTAGAGAAGAAACCAGTTTTCAGAAGGATCCATCTCCTATCTCACTCCACAGCAGAGAACAGGCTTTTCATGGATTAGACAGAGAGAGCGAGAGAGCGAGAGAGAGAGAGCGAGAGAGAGTTAAAGTAATGGACAGAGAAAGTCATGTAGCAAGAGAGAGTTTTGGGGTGTTTTTTTTATTTTGGGTCAGTGTTGCTGCTGTCACTCACAGTGTGTGGAATATGACAGAGGTGAGAGGCTGCTGTTCTCTCATGTGTGCTCTGTGCACTATTACAGATAAATGATACTGAGAGTCAGTCTGTGGGTTATGATTCAATAAGAGTGGAGCGGATAACTGTGTCAACAGTTTACTCTAGTGTTTAGTATTTAGTACACAACAAATGTCTACATTTCCATGTGTATAAAGTGAACTTTTGTCTTCACTATAAAGACTTACTTCATGCAACTTATTTTAAAGGCAAACTGTTGACTTCGCTATTTAGCTCTGTATGACACACAAAAATGTTAATATAGTTTTTAAGTATTGGGACAGATTTATGTTTTATTGAACAGTAAAATTACTTTGAAGGTCTAAATAAAACTGATTCTCATTGATGGTCATTAAGTTTAATTCAGATACTCAATTTTAATTGTAATGCTAGTTGAGGAATTTACCTCATCACAGTATTTCACTGGCTTGAAACTTTTCTCAGGGACTGTGTGCCAACAGCAGCCACTGAACAGAAGCACTTTTATTTTATCCAGCTGTTTGTAAAAGCTTTATTCATTGCCTGTGTGAATAACTGAGCATGCATTTTCTATTTTATTTAGCTTGAAATGTCTTTTTAAAGGCTTCTGAGTGAGTGTGTATGTGAACAAAAGTTCTACAGCACAACACGTTAATTGTTTTGGTCTTGAAACACTTGGTCTTCAGTGTTTAATAAACCACAGGTTATAATTTGGCATCACTTTGTCCATGATTTTGAAGGCAAAGCAGTGACACAGTTACAGGTGTATACAGGTGATGATGGGTGCCCTAGGGTGCCTAAAAGGCAAATGTTACACTCCATTAAAAAAACAATTCAGATGTTTATTTCATGTGTGAAATATTATACTCAAATGACTTCATGAAGAATCCAGCCTGCTGATTTATCTGAATACAAATCCTGAGGGAAGAATCATCCCCGAATATTTGTGGAATATTATGAAACTGATTTCTGTGAATACTTGCTAATTGTCTATTTCTTTGCTGATGTTTATTAGCTTATTCACACTGAGATTTAATTCAGCGTAGCAACAACTGATGGCTTAAATTAAATGTTTGCTAAAACCCACTCGTGCTAATCATGTAAACTCACTGTACTGTATGCATAATGTGCAAATGATATGTAATATTAGCTTTTAATTAGCTAATTAGCAGAAGCTGAGCTGAAGTTATTGTTGTCATTATCACATATGAAGCGTTTTTTGGCTGAAGGATGACCTCAGATAGTTAAAGAGTAACGTTATGTTAATGAGGTTATTTATTTATCAAAAATGATTTAATTCGGGGTTTGTGATGTTTTGCACTGTGTAACCTGCTCAGAAATCAACATCCTTATTAAAAACTTTCATTTGCTTTTTGTCATTTCATTGTTGCTATTACAGCATCTTCTACAAAACCATTCACAGTGAAGATAACTCTCACTGTACAGAGTCATCAACACTCATGCAGACGCGTCTGTACAGTAGTTACACATGTCTCCTGTGACGTGAGCTCTGAGCAGTCGGTCACTCTCCTCAACATGTGAACGTGAAAAACTCTCTTCAAGTACTCTGGACCCTGTTGCTCTTCTGAAGTCAGAAAGACCAAATGTGAGAGATGATGCTCAGGTCTGGCTCTCAGTCAGAGAGTACTGGAAAAAGACCAATTCTAGGTTTCATATAAAATTCTCAGAGACTAAGACAATATCAAAGCTCTGTACACATGCTCTGATGTATACGGGTGATTCTGTAATCTTTAGATATAATCTTTGTGATGTATACGGGTGATTCTGTAATCTTTATATATAATCTTTGTGATGTATACGGGTGAT
>JAZGTJ010019615.1:0-10812 GCA_036877575.1 Botia almorhae | reverse complement strand
ACAAAGTGCAATGATTGGATGAATATTTTATGTTCCTGTGCCTTCAAAAGAAAATATAAAATACATATATATATATATATATATATATATATATACCACTTTATGTTGTGATTGCTTTCAGAATGTGAAGAAACCTTCAACCAGCATAATAAAAAAAATGTTTCTGCAAAAAACCTTCTACCCTTCCTTTAATTCGCTAAAACGCTCATTTTCACAAGAATGTTCCATGTTCAAAACGAGGTAATCTTCCTTAATAGCATCTCTGGCAGGCTCTTGATTATCACAGAAAACAATTTAGACTCGTCCTTCAGTTTGTAAGAACAAGCATAAATTGCCTTTACGGTAACGCACTTGGTTACAGTAAAGGAGAAATTGCCTGCAAGGTTGTTTCTGCGTCGCACCTACGTTTTTCTCTTTGTGCCTTGCTCTCCGTGAAGCCGTCGGATCACGCTTACATGAATGCAGATCTGCGTAAGCGGAGCTGTTTGTCACAATTTCAGCTTCTGGCAGGATCATGTCCCCAAATTCAGTGCAAATTGACGGGAGAGTGTAGTTTGTTATGTTGGCTTTGAAGGTGCCGTTTAACGCCGTTAAAGCACAAGTGTTGTGTAAACGAACGATGCTCACGCATTTGTGCGGTTGCAACATTCTTAGCCTGCAAAACAAGCTCAGCAGCTTGAAGAAATATCCTGCTGAGGAATCGCGTGTGTGTTGACTTGTTTCAGTCTTTCTCTTTTGATTATTTTGTTCTTTTCGACACGCACAGCTTTCGCAGCTTAGGATTCTCCCATCTGCAGCACAGTGATTGAATTACACAACAATTCTAAATCCTAAATCCCACAGGTTATTAGACCCTGGGATAAAAGCCATTGCAGTTAGAGAGAATGGCTTGTGTTTGGAATGGAATACTAATGTGGTGTGTACTATACTGTGGGATATAATATTCCACATGGTGGGCTCTGACTGTATACTGCATAGTGTGATAAATATTGTAGGTCATCTGGGTACGCCATGCGTGCTGACAATTTCCATACTGTAATTATACGATACGCTGCGTACAACTTTGTAGGTACTGCGTCATTCCAAATACAGTATATTCCCGTTTCTGTAGGGTAGTTGGTACGGATTGTATATGTGTTTGGATGTATATGTTTTGGATAAAAGGATATGCCAAATGCATAAATGTACAATTTTTGCCTCTCTACTGCCATATCTGTTCTAAACATAAAACTGCAGGTTACTTTATATACTTTTCTTTGCATATGTTGAAGTAAAATAAAATCAAACTGACATTACCCACAAAATATGACCCGGCAGCTCAAATTATAAACATCATTATAAATTTACAATTGCAGGTTTGAACGCAGTTCTGTTATATATGATTTTTGTTTTTATACCAAAAATAAAGTTATGGATTGCAGCTTTAATTCTCTTTAGTTGTATGCTACGTGCTAGTTATGCATGTCTTCGCAAAACTGTCCTGCTGGCAACCTGATGTGTGTTTGCTATAAACCTTAGTGTTTTTAATAAAAAGAGACAGAAGTCGAGACTGTGTGTGAAAAAAATTAAAAACGCTTTCTTTGTTGTTTTGAATTAGCGCTGATAAAGCGTATCTCGCCCCCTTCATGGTGCTTGCGAGGCGTTTTACCTCAGTGTTGTGTACTTTGTCCTCTGAGGTGTGACAGACTCGCCGCGCGGAGTCGTGACTTAATTAAAGCGCACGTGAGGGAAGATTCCACACCACGAACAGTTGTGTCATTAGACTGAAGCCGAGACTCCTCACAGACAGCAGCTGCTTTGCTGTGCTGCAACGTCTAACATAATGAACGCAGACAGAGTCTAGACTCCCCAGAGACCAGCAGGGAAGGGCAGAGAGACCTTACACAGATATCTGCCAATCCACACTAATACTGCCTTTAACTTTGTTTAGCTGTGCATAGAAAGCTGAGGTTGGGCTTCGCATACTGAGTAGCTTCGATCTTGACATGGGCTTTTTGTATGGCTAATATTGATCTAGAGACCCTTCCATAATGGCAAATATTGCTGATATATACAGAATTAATTACACTAAATCAGGTTTAGTAAAGAAATGTTCAATTTAGAAAGCTATTACACCAAATAATTTAAAAATTATATATATTAGCTTTGTAAAGTACATTTTAAAACACAACATTTCTTTACATTTTTGTTAAAGGTTAACATTTTTAATTACAAAAACTTTACTTTGTTTAAAGGTCGTTTAAAGGTCGTTTAAAAGTCGTGGCTTATACGCATACTGATCAAATATAAGTGTACAAATGTGAACCGTACGTGGCTTTTGATAAAAGCATCTGCCAAAAATTGTTTACATTTACATTTATACATTAAGCGTATCAAATGACATATTATTGGTATTTATGCTTTAGATGGTATATAAAAGGTTATAGATTGTATTATAAATGTTAATGCAGTTAGTGCATTTTATCTTTCATTTCTTCTTTAGAAAGATGGACAGTCCACGCACCCCTAGAGATGAACGGAGGAGAGCACAACATAATGAAGGTAGCCGAGTTCTCTAAGCCTGGTTTGGTCTTTTATTCTGTAAGTGAGATCCAGCCTCAGAGGGAATCTGTGATGTTTTTTACATTTTCTAAGCTGATATGGGGGAAAATCTCATGGAATGAATTTAAACATGGTAAAATGTGTTTTGCACAGCACTGCGGTTTTATAGTTAGCTAACAAAATACTAATGAAATAAGCCAAGATATTTAATAAACAAACACATAAGGGGCGGGGCTTGTGTAGAACTTTGCTGTTGAAAATCAAATCCCAGAGGACAATGATGTGCATCGGCCAGCAGAGGCCAGTATAGGGGTTTATGGGCTGAACGCTTGAATGCTGGACCTTATGGACCATTTGTTCTTTTTGCCTGGGTTCCAATCATCTTCTCATTGCTCGCGTCCAGTGGAGAGACGACGGCGAGACAAAATCAACAACTGGATTGTGACGCTATCGACAATCATCCCAGACTGCAGCCTGGACTGCACCAAGAGCGGCACTGTAAGATGTTTATCAGGGATGGTGCATGATGGGAAATAAATGCAGACTTGACCTTATTATTAACCTTTGATTTACACTGAACTCCCTCGTAAATCTCTCTCAAAACCGCATGTGATTGGTTTCCCTCAGAGTAAAGGTGGGATCTTGTCAAAGGCGTGTGATTACATCATGGAGCTGAAAGAAAACAACCAGCGGCTTCAGGAGATCATACAGGGGCTTGAGAGAGAGCAGATGATCCAGGATCTGCTCAGACAGCAGGTACCGTGCGCCCGGTTCGAGATGTGGGTTGTCATTGACCGTGTGATGTCATCATTACTCATTCATGCTCTGAGCGGTTTTTATCACTCCAGATTTAGAACCTAAGCCACATTCTACACTGTTATCGCAGTTATTATTTTTCTGAAGTTCACTTAAAATGTTAGTCAACAAAAACAAAAAGTTTTTAAATTATGTTTCACCCTCTCTCTGACACCAAAACAGGTTGTTTTGGAAAGTCTGTGATATGTAAATGAGCAGTGTTGTGATTGGCTAAGCTCTTCAGTTGCATACAGTAGTTCACACTGTTGTTTGTCAGGATTGGTCAAGCTGCGAAACACTGCATAGATGTTAATATGTAAAGGAGTCTTATGTTAATGATCCCATCATTGTGATGTCATAATGTGACGTTTTTTGAATGAGCCATTTTTGTAGCATCATTTCAGTAAATGGTCTGTGTAAGTTTACAATCTAGATGTTTGGATCTAGATTTTTGGACCGTTCTCCTCTAGATCATCATATTCTTCTGAAGCATGTGCTTCAGATCCCATAAATAAGTAACAGGTTCTATGCTGTGGTTTAGATAGTTCTCCTCTAGATCAACTTCTTTTTCCAGATCCTGTGCTTTAGATCCCATAAAAGTAACATGTTCTGTGCTGTGGTTTGCAGCTGGAGGAGCTGAAGAGTGAGAATGTTCTTCTCCGAGCACAGTTGAAGCAGCACGGCCTCGAGGCGATGACTGACGCTCCAGCACAATGAGCTCTGAAATTCTGGAAAAGAGACAAAGCCATCCCAGAGTGGCATAACAGTAGAGCACAAAACATGAGTCAAGAGCTTCTCTTTCAGTCTCTGCATGTTCTCAAGTGCTGCATTTCTGAAGCCACGCTCGCAGGGGGTCAATGGTCAAGAGTTTTCCACTAGAAGCAAACACCAGAACATCACCATGCTCTTCACTATTTATTCAAACGAACGCGCGGACAAAACTGTGAAATACATTTACACTGCTTTCATGTGTTTTCTTTTGTTTTTTTCTGCCTTTTAATATCCAGGATTTTGGGCCGGACGTTTCTCCTAATGCATTTCCTAATTTTCCAGCTTTGTTGATTTCAATTGTATTGTCATGCTTTGCTTCCAGCATTGGTTGTTTGCTCAATGCCTCGTTACGTCTAAAATTCTGCCAGAGAAATTCAGCCTTCGCTGTGTTTGGAAAAGTCGTTATGGGAGGAAAAAGCACTGAATGAAATGTCATTAGTACCCGCAGTGCGATTTTAGTGTTAAAATCGGAACAAAAGCACCTGCCCGGCCCCGCTGAACGAGTTCTCTGATGCAGGGAAATAAAGACCGTCGGGGATTATTAGCCTCTTATCTCAGATCGTCTTCGCAAGACAGTGGCTTTAGCGAGCAGTCCGGAAAGCATCGCCTCATCTTAGAAGCAAATGAGGAAAATATCCACATAGTTACAGAGCTTCATTTGTTGCTCAACGCGGACATCTCCAGATTCCTGATGATGAATCAAATGTTTGTTATTATCTGCTGGACTGTTTTTGTGTTTAACTCTTCTGTAATCATGCATATGATGGACTGTCTGGGTTGGTAAATTGACCGTTTACAATCCACAAATTGGTACTTATACCTTCTTTCTTAGTTTGATTTGATCAGTTTACTGGGAAGGAACTGGTTGAACTGGTTAGTGTTATATATTTGACCATCGTGGTGTGATAAAGCCACAGACATTCATTTCGGTTTTATACACTGGTAAGCCATGGAAGGTTTAATATACAGTAGTTGCCAAAAAGTGGTCCAGTTTGTTTTTATTTTCTTTAAATGGTTTAAACAACAAGGTTTTTTTATTAGGTGTTTATGTGCCAAAATCATTTGGACTAAATGGAAATACCACTGTGTATTTGGGAATGTTTTGTTGTAATATGCAAAACAATGCATAGAAAAACAAAAGAATCTCACTGGATAGAATTAATCGACTGCAATTTAATCACATATTAATATTTCATTCGTTCTCCTTTGTTTTTGATTTCAGCAGCCATTGTCCTGGGCATGGACTAAACAAGCTTTGCAAGTGTCCCGTGTAATATTTTGCCAAGCCTCCTTATATTCTTCTAAAAGCTGAGCTTCAAGTTACAGTTCAAGCACAACTACACAAAATACACACAAAATATTTAATACATCTTTAATAATACGTTCAAGTAAATGGTAAATACATTATTTATTTAGGTCAGACATCACTTTTGGCCACTACTGTACTTTCAATTTCAATTTCCTTTACAAGAACTTTAATAGAACAGTTTACACATAAATACTGTACTGTCATTATGAACTTACCCTCATAATGCTCCAAACCTGTATCCTGTTTTTTGTTTTCACTTACTGTGGAACACAGTTTTGTGTGTTTTCATTCTTTGGAAATCTCCCAGCATTTGGTTTGATGTCAGTGTCGTTTGGTCACGAAACGTGAGTGACAGCTAATGATGTCGATGATGCGTTGAAAGAAGGGACCACATGTTTCTTCATTTGTGTTCCACAGACAAAACGTCAGCGTACGAGTTTGGAATGACGTGAGGGTGAGTAAATAATTGTCTACTGTACTGTTCACTATGTAGTCATCGACTTCAGTATCTCTTGTTTTATGTGATCACTTCCTGTTGTGTGAGGTAAACATCACAGCTGTTATAGGGACATTGATGTGCGGTGATCAGCTTTGGTACATGATGATGTAATAAATGCTCCTTTAACAGGCGTCTCGCTGCAGTATTTACCCCAGTGGCCTTAACAGTTAACAAAAAAAAGCTTAATATTAATTGCTGGGATTTTAATGCGATCGTAAACCGTTTAAAAACAAAATTGTCTTCTGAGGCACACTGTGCTTCTTTCACAGTCTTCCAGAAACAAATAAACAGTTTGAAAATAACGATCTGTGAATGTTTTCTAAGTAACCGGTTCTCTTATTAAGTGTTTCATTTCTGCTGTATTTTTTTCAACGTCATTAGAGTTTCACTTGCAGGAGTTTGTTGAGGTTCGATAATACTGATCCAGTGACAGACCAAAATCAAGTCATTGAATGTGGGCAATTACACACAAGCAACATTCCACTAAAAGAACCCTTTTGTGCCAAAAAAAAGGTTCTTTCTCTTCGAATATATAGAACCTTTTTTGGCATAAATGGTTCTTTGGAGCCAAGTGAAGAACCCCTGAGGATCTTTATAGAACCCTAATGAACCTTTTCTCTAGGAGTTTATTTGGGAGGAAACCATGGAGGGTCTGTTTACATTTATGCATTTGGCAGACGCTTTCAGTCAAAGCGACTTACAGCATATTCAAGTTATACAGTCTTGTCAGTCCAGCTATTCCCTGAGAATCGAACCCACGACCTTTGTGCTGCTAACACAATGCTGTACCAGCTGAGCTACAGGAACACCTTTAGGATGATGAATAGCCAGATGTGCAAATGACAGAAACGTTCCAGACAGAAACCAAAGTTTAATTTAGAGACGCCATTAAAAAATATTTCTTTTAGTGCCCTGATACTCACGAGACATAGGGTTAGAGACATATAATCATAAGTAAATTGTGAATATTCTATATATAAGCAGGCTCCTCTGTGTATTCCAGTGAGGTTTTGTTATTTTAATGGAAACTCGACTCCATGCAAAACGTCGTTGTATCCTCTTCTGTGGTGTATTGGTATATTCTCTCCAGCGTTTTAAAGGTAGGCGAGTCTAATATAAACGACCCTACCGATAATAGTTTCAAAGAGTTCCTGAGTACATTGCGTCTCACTCAATCTCTCTCAATTCATAACGGTCTCCATTGTCTCCTCAAATGAGGTTTGACTCACTTCTGGGACGTTTTTTATCAGATCGCTCGTGAAAACAGGCGGAACGCATTGCTAATATCTTTTCTTGTTTCCGACATCATTTGTTCTCCACCATTTCAGCGTCTCCGGAGACGTTTCACTCATTATGATTCTTCCCGTGATGTATCACTGTTCACACCTTTGGTTTAGAAATGCCCGTGAACTGTGCGAACAGAAACTGATCTGAGACCTGCACGACACGGTCAGAAAAATAAGTTGCATACACTGTTCTAGGGTCAGACGCTCAGAGTTTTACAGTTAGTTTACTAAGCGTTTTATTATTATTGGCATATTTGTTTTGTTTATGTGCGTCTCACGTCTTCTCAGCAGAAGTGAAGATCACATTTATTTCGCCTGTACAGAAATCGATTTGAGCAATAACATATAAACCTTTTATGACAGACATACCGTGAGCTTAGAGGATGTTAAGTAAAGGATAATGTACAGTCAGACTGCCATTATTGCAAAACAAACACCAACAGGGTAATTGTGAACCCTGATGTAAAGCCAATAGGCTTATTGATTTGAGTTGAATTAATTTTGCTGCGTGAGGGGGAAGCGAATGTAGAGTGATATTGACGGATATGAAACTAGCACAGTATAGGAATGTGACTGTGAAAGTCAAATGTATAGTTCAGAGATTCGTACAAAAAGATTTGACGCTGAGATTAAAATGGAGAATTCTGTGCGAGAGAAGTGACGGAAACGATTCTGCGGCAGCCACAGTTGTGGTTTTAACTTTTTGGGTTTTTTTAAAATCATTTTTAGAAGAATTGACCGATCCACCAATAAGAGACGTCTTCATTACCATGGAAACGAATTGCTATATAAGAGCCCAGCAGCAACTCCTGCTGCGATATATGCACGCATACGTTTGATGATTTTGCAAAGAATATATGTATGTTGTGTGTTAAAGTCTAACAAAATAAGGTAAGTCCATTAATATTTTCTTGTACTATGTATATATATATATATATATAAGTAAACATTAACTTCACACACACACAACATACACAGATGTGGTTGGTTTGGTTCACAGTCAACAATAATCTAAGACAGTAAGTGGGAGGTCCGTTCTGTGCTCTCCTCAGGCTTGTCTGACCTGTTTGATCTGTCTTTTTTCACGGTCAACACTCCCTCACCTTTACATTGTGCTCCAGTTGTTCCCTGCCTTCTCTTTTTGGCCCGTCTGTCAGCCGCCAGTCAGCCACACACGCAGACAGGCGTCTGTGTGTCCCTGCCTCTGTTTGACGTGACTGATCTGTGGACCCACGGTCCACTAGGACATCGGCGTCTGTCGCCTCAGATGTTTGCAGCTATATGACGACTGCAAATATGCATCTGAAAGAAACCTTCCTAGGTGTTGCTTTGGTTAATGCTGATTAATAATCATTATTGTGTATATATAAATATATATAGACAGACAGACATGTGTGTGTGTGTGTATATATACATACACACACACACACACACACACATATATATATATATATAAACGTTTGTCTTTCTTTCTATCTGTCTGTCTGTCTAGCAAACAGCCATACCACCACCTTGACAACCACTTGGCAACACCCTAGCGAGGCCTTAGCAACGACCCGGAACACCTGGCAACCGTCCAAGTTACCTTTAATGAACTTTTGTTTTCAATTCCTGTTGTTTTAGCGGGCTTTAAGAACAGTGCTGTGTTTTGTCTTTGGTATAACACTCTGAAATGATCTGTGGGTCTTAAAAGCTGCTGCTTGAGTTCACAGGCAAGGGTTTTGTTCTCAAGAAGCACATAAAAGCGATCTATTTCGCACACAGCGGAGACGTTGAAGCGTTTAGGGCCGTCGCTCGCCTTAGCGCACCTGACGACGCCTCGCTGTGTTCCGCCGAAGCGCTTCATTGTTGCACCGCAACGCTTCATTGTTGCAGCGCAACGCTTATGTCAGACTAGCGCTGAACTCTGCTGTTCGCTGCCCATCTCCTTTGTGCTCCCCAGGATGGATTTTACAGCGCAGTAATACCGTTTCAGCAGAAACCATTGTTTGCCGTCTGTCTCTGCAGTGCTTTCTATCGGCTTCTGGGTTTTGTGTCGGATGATTACAGCCAGGGAACTTGTCGTCTTATTTATTCATACAGTTTCATGCCTCTATTCCCCAGCGCCTCCCGTCTCGTCTTAGCCACGAAGCAGCGCGCTGTCTCTACCTTTTCCAACAAAGAGGTTCCCAGCTAACGGAGAACGTTCTTAGAACGTTGGCTAACGTTCTCTAAAGGTTCTCTCAAAGTTACCAAAGAATGTAGTAATGTTAGTAGAACGTTTGTAAAAAGTACTTATTATATATTTCCAAAAACGTGGTTCTAGTGGATGGTTTTAAAAATGTTACAGAATTAAGGCGTTTGAATAACGTTCTTATAACCAAGCGATAATGGTAATACAACATTCTGAACTTTGAGAGAACGTTAGCCAAAATAACATTTTTAACGTTTTTGTTACTTAATGGAAACGTTAGGGAAACATAAGTAGTTAGCTGGGTTGTTGCTGTGTTTTACTTTTAAATCGATGCATTTATCATTACTGCAGTTATTTCATTGTCTCTTGCAAGAATGAATGTGAAAAGGTCAAAAGCAAAGAAATAATTTGGATGAGCCCTTTCATAGACTAAAATCATTGTGAGGTGAAATAGTAAACCTTGTTGGTTGGTAAAATTCGCGTAAATGTACAAATAACTGGTCAGAATTAAGTTACAGACACAGAGAGCAATAGAAAGCTGAAGTAATTAAAGTAAACCGTAATGATTAACACATTGTATAATAAATTGTTTTCCTGCTTAACTGGTAAAGCAAAATTATGTCTAGCAAGTCAAGGGCATGGATTTAATTCAGGAAACAACCGCATTAAATGTTTACTGTACTTCTGAATAAAAGTGTTTGCCGAATGCACGCGTGTAAAATATTTAACCAAATTGTTGCATTCATATCATAATTGGGAGCCAATCCTGATGACATCATACAAGAATTCTCGTGTTCGGTTTCCAGAACTTCAAGAACCTCCTGAAGAAAAAACTCTTTAAAAAACTTGCTTTTATTCCATAGGGTTGTTTTGTAATCATGAAAGATGTTAGATTATCATTATTATAGAAGCGGAGATGCCTGCAGTCCACTTGGACAGCTAACCTCATTTTCACCTACATAATCTGATTATCTGACACATTTCATTTCCCATCAGCACACTTGTAAACGGAAATCTCTGCAGAAGCGCGTGTGGTAAGCAGATCAGAGGTGTGCAGCTGCTGTCTTGCTAAGACAAGCATCACTTTTAACAATGTCGTTTGCGCTATTGCTCATTATCAGATTTATGCTTGGCAGACAGAAAAAAGGGGGTTAAAATCTCATTGACTCATTCAAGAAGGTACTCAGATTTAAGAACCTGAATATCATAGAAACCAGGGGCTGGGATCTTTGGGCTAGTTAGCAACCACCTAGTAACGACCCAGAATGCCCTAGCAACCCCATAGCAACACCCTGGCAATGTGGTAGTGGCATTTTCATGAGTAAAAAGCCCTCTCAAAAAATAACAAATTTTGTTATTTAGAAATTAGAAATTTGCAGTCAATTATTTCTATTTTAGGTCTCTATGTTTAGGTGACTATAGTTCTCCACTGTGTTTT
>JAZGTJ010019614.1:0-10812 GCA_036877575.1 Botia almorhae | reverse complement strand
ACCTCTGGAGTCACATGACTCTCCATTGGAGATCAGCATGTGTCGGGTGTTGTCCAGTGACCCGTCATTGACTTCTGGTTTTATCCCCAGCAGGTGGCACATTAGAGAGTACACGTTGACACTCTCAAAGGGTCCCACCAACAAATTACTGTGAAAATCTGGTCCCACAGCCCTGAAGAAAGCCTTCATGTCCATGACCTCATTGTCATAGCCATGTTCCCCCTTATTGGTCTGCAGTGGGTAGAACTTGAAGATGGAACATTGAATTTAGGAGGTTATTAAATATGCGGTAGCATAATATTTTCATGTACACTATTTGGCTAAAAGTATGTAGACACCACATAAACAGTATGTGGTGATTTCTTTATAAAAAAATTACATTTAACTATTGGAGTTAACTATACTATACTATACTATACTACACTATGGAGTTAACTGTACTATCTAACTTTATTTGATAGTACAGTAAAGTGTGTGAGAGAGAAGAACAGAAGTTGGGAAAAGGCCATGACTTGAACTCGGGTCATTTGCTACAGTAGTTTGTCATTTCTGTAAGAAGAAAACTTTAATGCTGTGCCATTCTAGATAAAGTTTTCTTTGTTTTTTAGAATCTAATTCCAACAATATGATTAAAGAGCCCTATTTAGTTCCAGCATGACCATTGTGCACAGGTCAGTCAAGTTTTTCCATACCAGATTCAGCAAACCATTTCCGTTTTGATCTCACACAGGTACACTGTTCTTTTGGAACATAAAGAGCCTCCCAAAACTGTTGCCTGTTTCTTAAATGTCATTGTGTAGTGCAGCATAGATTTGTTTTCACTGGAAATGCTGGAATAGCCAAATATTCTGTCTATATATGTGATTACCAATAAGTTCTCACCCCGTTGATGACATATCCTGGGTCTGCGTAGAGAATGATGGGTAGAATACGTGGATGGTTGGCGTAATGCAGTCGAGCAGGCATGTCCTCTTTCTTGTAAACATGAAGGTTAGGATGGCCTCCTTTCAAGGCTTGGTAAACCTTGTCAAGCATTCCTTCTTTGGGCAACAACATCCCAGAAGGTCCATAATCCAACAGGTGGAATTGGAGGTCTTTGTATGAGAAACCTGGGATGTCGGTGAGAACAATCTCATTTACTTGCTCTCCTTTAAACACCGTGGTCATTCCATGGTCGGCAGTGATGATAATATTCAGCTTGTCACTCAGTCCGTGTTTCTCTGCAGTTTCTCGTATGTAGCCGACGGTTCGGTCCACTTTTTTGACGGCCTCACGTCTTTCGGGTGAATCAGGGCCATACTTGTGCCCTGCCTCATCTGGGTCACCGAAATACAAAGAGACAAAGTCTAAGTCTTGATTTTTGAACCATTTCTCCATAACTTTATCCACATTCTCCCTCCAGGCCGTCTCATTGGTGTAGTCATAAGCCCTCGGTTCCACTTCCCTTACTTCAACTGTTGTATTCTGATAGGTAGCAGCAGTGCCAGGAAAATGATGGGACCCTGTTTTTAGACCCTAAGAAAGACAACACCCATATGAAGTGTTTCAGTGTCTTTAGATGTGCAAAAGTGCCAGTCAGGGAATTGAAGTAATATTGTAGTGTTTGCATTTTAGTAGTTTAATCATTACAAGTGAAACCTTATAAGTTAAAAACATGATTGAGATTGTGCATCAGTTACATGCTGGTAAGACCATCATTGGAGGTCATCATACGTTGCTGGAGACCCTACAAAGTTGTTTAACCATCATGATCATCACCACCAAACCAGCACTGTAACTTTATGCTGGAAAAAAGCCTTAACTGAGATTTTGAAAAGTTCTGAGGCTTTTGTGTCAAGCTGTTTATTGTCTCTGGTACGAGATGTACCTGTCTTTGAGCCGTGATCCAGATAGGCAGACTGCCATTATCCCAGTACTCATCCACAAACTGTGTACTGTAATACTCTTTCCTCTCACGTGTGGTTGTGTTGAACCACACGTTGTGAATAACACCATGGTTCTCAATGTACCTTCCTAGAAAGAAAGTTTTCCGCTTAACTGGCAAGTCCTCAGAAAACTTTTATGCATTGCTGTGACTTAACACTTTAAATACCGTTTATTTCCTTTAGCTAATATCATATTTTATTTTTTCTTAAGAATTCTTTTAAATCATACATTTTCTCCCCAATATATCAGTCAGTGGTTTACAGTACCAGTACACCCTAAATTACACCCTAAATGGCAAACACTTGATAACCATAAATCATGTATTTACTTTAGAGATGTATTGTAAAATGACATACATGGACTTACATACATTGCTGTCATGCTTTTCTCCTTACCGGTTAACAGAGTAAAGTGTGAAGGACTGGTGATGGTCAGGTAAGGTGGGGTGATAAATGTTGCTTTGACTCCTTCTTCAGCCATTCTGTCCAGATTTGGAGTGTCCACATCTCGGTCGTAGTCCCACCTGAAGCCATCAAAGATGGTTAGCAGCAGTTTGTTTTTGCCCGTGATGCATCGTTCTGTAGCTGGAGCTGACAGAGCTGCAGGGAACAAAAGCAGCCAAAGACCCAGTACTAATAACAACATAGCGACTATACCTGGTTCACACAGGTATGTTTTTTTACAATAACAATCTGATGTTCTGATTCTGGACTAACAGCCTCAGCTGTCGACTGACTGTTTTGTCTGTATCCTTTGCTATATGCTTGTAAACGTATAAAGTTTACAATATCGCCAGGTTTTATGGAATGGATTGCATGCTTATGTTATCTTATCTGATGGCTTTATCAGAAGTTGTAGGGCAACAGTAAATACTTAGCTTTTTCCTTTCATATAATTCTCGGTGCATAAAATAAAAGATTCAGCAGAGGAGTTAGATATTTGTGTTCCTCAGTGCTTTTGTACTCATACAGTCTCATCAAAAAGACTCAAGTACATCTTCACTGACATCAAAACAGCAATGCGATTCTTTTAAGTTGTATTAGAATACATATCATTTAGCACTGTCTATTTATATGAGTAAAGTTGTTTAGAAAAACAACAGACTAAGCGTGAATATTCAAACTTTAAACTATTTGCTTTTTTAAACTACTTCCTGGGTACATGCATCACTGGTTGGAAACCACTGTGTTATATGTCTAGGTTGTGTCTTGATAAAGATACGTTATGTTTATAGATACCCAACACTCATTGCCAGAGTTATTTATCTGCTCTTTGATATCACCAGAAATCCTTTAATTAATTAGACTCTGATTAATTAAAGAGTGACCTCTAGTGTTCAAGTTGTAAGGGTCAGATTCTTCAGAGAAACTCAGGGCAAAGCACACAAAGGTGAAGGAACTGAACCCAGCGACCCTCTGGCTGCTGAATCATTTGTGCTGTTAAGGAGTTTGAAGATAAATCTTGCGGTCTAGATCTTTAGCCATAGGCTTATGGTACCTTGTACCTATTTAGTGAGACACCTCACATTACATAACTGTAGCCTACTTATGAAATATGCATGATCGTTGAAGACCGAAGGCATTTACATTGTGTAATCGTGCAATATTTATGCATTTCTTCGGATGATTAGATTTTAAAAATGATGCGCATTGAACAGTTTTTGTGAAAAATATATGACTCTGAGGAATATGTTAATGCACTTAGGTTATATTTTCATGAAAGCGGATAAATCAGGTTGTTTTCCAACTTCTGAAAATGATGGAACTGTTGTGTTAGCTGGATTTAATACCGTTTTGAAGGCATCTACAGAACGTCCAGCAGAGGGCAACCTTTACTTATGGTTTCTAAAATGTGGCATTGTAGGTTTCTCTCTCATTTTTGCTATTTTAGAGTGATTTTTGTGTTAAATATTTCCAGTCCCATTTATAATAATGTCATTATTGTGCTTAACTCAAACCTGAGCAAAGCAAACATTTATTCATCATGAGATCATTTCTCAGTGGTTAAATTGGCCCAATTAGGCGGCCACTTTTAAACCAGCTTGTTTAGAGTAGGGATTGATCGATTGGTTTGTTTGAAAATTAAAAACAACACTCTTTGCAGATACTTTGAATTTCAGAATAATGTTTTATTCACTACAGTATTGTATTCCCTGACAGTATACTGGAAATGATGGGCGTTAATTATTATATAGTAGATGAAGCTCAAAGCATGTTTGGTTAGTTCTTTGTTTTTTGTTTTTTAATTGTGAGTTGATGTTTTTGTTAGTAAAATGAAGTTGTTGGTGAAGTTATGGAACACCGTTCCGTTAATGTCCGTTCTTTTATTTAATCTTTTATAGTTCCTAGTTGTGTCTTTGATGCTTTTGTATATATGCACATTTCACAAGTGCAGAAGAAACAAAAATTCATGTTACAGAGATGTTT
This sequence comes from Botia almorhae, assembly GCA_036877575.1. Taxonomy (NCBI): domain Eukaryota; kingdom Metazoa; phylum Chordata; class Actinopteri; order Cypriniformes; family Botiidae; genus Botia; species Botia almorhae. Next base: position 6,460 of record JAZGTJ010019614.1, on the reverse strand, counting down.
TAGCTGCGAGCATGTAAGTGTCTAGGTCGTCTGTCCCTCCATATTTCAGTGCCCTTCTTATTTATTGATATTATGTGGAGCTGTATACATTTATGTTTCCACACGTTCATGAGATGTAGCCCGAAAGACCTACAAGATGCTTTGAATGTCATTGGTTGACACACACAACCTCCTTCTTTTCCACCAGCGTGGAATGTGTGTAGTTTGTAATTTCATGGTCTTGACTTGGCTTTCAATAACTGCAGCACACACGCTTGTTTTATATTACAACCTCCATGTGACGCACCTTCTTGACCCCAAAACTCATCTCATTTCATAATGCTGTTTATGATGTACTTTCCCATCCCCCACATACCTGCTGTACTTACTAGGTTAAAGACAAGTCAAATGCTGGTCGTTGTAGAGCATAATAATGTGTTTTGTTGTCTGTTGAAAACATACTGTGATTGTAACCTTAGAGAGTGTTTGTATCCTTGCAAGCATGGTGATATAATCCAGTTTGATTATACCAGGTATTTGAATACACATTATTTCAGACCTTCTCTATTGATCTCTTAACTTTCAGTATGTGTTGTGTGTGTGTGGTTTTGTTTATTGGCATGGTGGCCAGAAATATCAATCCATTTTTTTATATTAGAATTCTGAATAGTACAAAGTCTCCATAATTATTAGAAATGACACAGTTTTAAAACATGATTGAAAATTCTACTTGGATAAGAACAGGTAGAATCACACACATACAAATGACGTCTCTCTGAGAGCTGCTTCTCATAGAGGCTGGTCAGTGTTTTATGAGGCGGCCTTATTGAAGTCAATCAAATCATCTGACAGCTAGTTCCTCAGATGGGTTTTGCTTTTGGCCTTGAGAAAGGTTCAAGGTGAACATCTAATCTCTTTGAAGATAAGCTATTACCACCATCAGCTCTCATTTACATTCCCCTACATACATGAACAGTGAGTGAAAGCTGCATGTATGTTGTTTAGGAGGCGGTGAGCGCTATTCCGCTCTCGACTGTGGACTGATGTGTAGCTTTTAGTTGGTTGTTACAGGCCAATTACTGTGCTACAACATAGATTACAATGGATTTCTAAATTGCTGCCCAAATTTGGAATTTTAGAAGCCAACAGCATGACAACGCACCGCTCATAAATTCTGCGTTTTGATTGGATGATTGAACTACTTGGGCCGGTTTGGTGGATCAAAGTTAGCGCATCTTATATTTGGTATGAACAGGCAGTGTGTCTGGTAGATGGCCAAAGGGTGGAGGTCTCCATGTGGCACTGTGCAAGTGGGATTAGAACTAAGCTAGGCTAAATCTCTGGTTAGGTTTAGTCTTAAGCCTGCACCGGGCACTTCAGATAACACATCCTAAGCCCTCAAATACTAGACTGTGGCCTGTGTCAAGCATCCTCATCTATCATATTACAAGTTTGAAAGGCACCTTGTAACACTTGTTCTGAGCCCTTAATAGTTCTCTTTTTATGGGTTTACCTCAGTAAAGACTCACTCCAAACTAATGAAGAAGATGTACCTGATTTTAAAGGGTAAAGGGGTGGAGGTTAGCGCCTGTTAAATACCACTGAGTGAACACACTGTTTTACAGTATGTTGTTAAAGTTGCATTCACTGATGGACGACTTATAAAATCTCTTTTCTGGCATATGACAGTTTTTTAATATTTTTTGGGGGATACAAACAATTATGAGAAAATTCATATTTATAAGATACTAAATTTGAGGTATAAAAGTTGTGATATAATAAAAATTCCTAATTATTATTTCGTGCCTAAGAATTATGACCGAGAACTAAATTACAATGACATTTAATAAATGAAATTCGTCATTCTAACTTTTGTTACATGACTTCAACATCCTGTAATTTCTTAATTTAAGTTATATAATTATTACGTTGAAGTATTGTTAAATTTACCAATATGATTTACCAAAGCTCCTTTTTTGCGGAACAGGAAAAGTATCTTCCTCTGTATGCATCTGCTATATAGAAAATGAATTGATGTTAGTGAGCGTGAATTGATATTGTTTGTGCGAATCCCATGAAAACAAGTTGTTAAGTGGTTGTATCAGTCAAGCGGGGCTTGTAATCAAGCCAGAGGAGAGAATCCCGTAGACTTCCTGTGGGGAAGTGACATCTTGTCTTAAATTGACTCATCAGCGGCTAAATGGTGCTGAGGAAAACAAGGAACAGTAAAATATAATAGATAATATTGCACATTTCATCTAAGCAGGTTTGTTTTCCTGCTGTTTTCAGTCATTTGCGCTCGTACGGCGGAGGGCGTAAGATGAGGTGAAGCGTTGCCGCGGCCCTGCGTAGCTCTCGTTTGTAACAAATGCATTCTGCGCCACACCACTTTGCATTCAACTCTTATTGCTTAATTAGTTTTAACAGCAAATGTTGTTACACAGCAGCAGTCACATACGGATCTAATACTGAGATCTCTCTCATTAATTAAGTGCGTTAATTGTGAGTATAACAGATGAGTGCAGTATGGCTGGCTTCCTCTCCTGCCTCTCGCCCGCGCTGTTTATCACGGGGACATGAGCTGTCAGCAGCTTCTCAAACTCCACCAAAGCTGCAACTGGCTAATTACCTGCCACTCAGGTTGAACTCTTCAAGAAACTTGGGTTTAAAACATGCACATTAATCCGGCTTTGTTTTGGTTTAGTCGAGCTTAAGTTCAGGTTAGGGCCTACCAAGACCCAGAGGTTCAATCTGACGGAAGCCTCCCTTAGCTGTCTGTTTTTCTTTTTTAATCTGGATTTTGGTGGCCAACAGACCGCAAATTGATAGATCTTATTGAAGCACATTTCAGTAAGACTCCGTTTTTGTGTATCTTTGAGCTTTTTATAATGCTATGATCAATATGGTCTGCACCACGGACTCGCCCAAGAGGAAACCTGTCAAATAAACAATGTAAAACATCCAAAAGGCTCAGATCTCTTGTGGAAAACAACGTATCTCATTTGAAATGTTTTTTTTTTAGTCATGTAATCAATTACAGCGGTAACACAGTAGTTTTCTGCTGCCCACAATCAAGCTACAAAGAGCCAAAGTCCACGGTTATTTCCTAGAAGCGTTCTTTGATCAACTGCTTTATCTAATCCGTTCTTACAGAGAGCATTTTTCCTATGCCTGAGAACATTGTGCATGGTGTGTGTGTGTGTAAATGTGTGCCTTTATAATCTATGGCTTTACACGTGTGCGTGCCTGTGCTGTGTGTTTGTACCTGGACTGGTGCAGTGAGGCATGAGGGCAGGGTCTAAGATTGCCACGCCACCTTAGCGCCCTCCACTGACTGCTGGCCGGCCACTGGAACAGCGGCCCCTTGTGTGCTGACAGTGATGTATGGGTAATTTAAAAAGTCGTTCTTTTTCAAAGCAGCCAGCTGCTGAGAGGGCATCCAACCACAGCCCATTCCCACACAGTATGGAGAACAAACTCATTTAAATTTACTTTACAGATCAAGGCAAATCAGATCTACATTAATGGGGCCGCATCCTCTTTGTATTTCCGCCGTGGGCTTTCACATAAAACACACAAATAACCCAACTATACTAATTATCTCTCACATTACCAAGATAGAGTGGAAAAGGCTGAGTTATGCGGTCATTTAAATGCGGAACAAAATGGGAAAAGTTGGATGGTGGGAAATTAAAACTCAAAACAAGTAATAACGCCGCGACGGATCAATGTTATGAACTCTCTGGTAGTACGACTTCTAATAAATTAGAGCCCGGAATTGATTTTAGTTACGCACGCTGCATTTCATGTGTTTTTTTCTGCCATTTTCTGTAATATAAATGTACCTTGTAGCTTTATGGGTTGTGTGTGGGTAATGAGACGCCCACACCATAATGCTGAAGGTCTGTGAGGTTCATTAACTGAAAGGTTGGTCTCTTCAGGTCAAAGATCAGGGCTCTCATCCGGTAAGCACACTTGTGTTCACAGGGCTCCAGGATAGAGCAGGTTCTTACCACCAGTGGGTAAGAAAGAAGCATGAGGACTTTAGGCAATTAGAAAAATAGCATGTTTACTGGATCACACTTTCTACCAGGGTTGCTAATTTAACCCAAATTAAACTCAGCAGAGCCTAGCAACTTTCAGACCAAATGTTGGCTTGTAGTTACTTATAATTGTATATTTTTTCATAGGAAAGATTGTTTTCCTAGAACAATTGGCTAGGCCAATTTTACATTCGCAAATACACAGAAGCAGAATTTAAGTTTACTGCGACTACACTCTGTGTTGGTTGACCAAGATGAAACATGAGTGAAACATGTTGGCCAGAATTTAGGAAAACAAGTGAACAACAAAAACCATGATGAGAGACTCTTCTCATTGCAAGTAAATTCAAGCCTAAATTTATATGGCAGTTTTGTCTTGAACACAATGTTCACAATTGTTGATTGACAATGTAAATCATGTCTTATTGTCCAACAGATCGCCCTCTCCAATCTATATTCAGCTGTTGAACATTGTATTTGTGCAGGAAGAGTCTACTCGCAAATCTTGTACATGAGTAAATGAGTGTTTGACTCTTGAAAAGGCTACATAAGTTTTGCCTAATTAGCCATTGTCTGTGTGTGAGAGCGTCAGATAACTGTCATCGGTTACATATTGCCTGCTTTCTGTCTCCTATTTTACACTGAGCTAATTAAAGCCTAATTTAAAGGTTTGCTTGCTTTCTGTCAGTCCGCCGTTGCCCGTAATGTGTTTTTCTGACAGAAGAAAAATATAGCCATCAGCGTTATGTTCCAGGCTTAATTAAGCAGGCGGTATAGAAAACGTGGCTCCAGCGCGGGTTCGATTTGACCTCGGGTTCCTCGCGATAGATTAGCCTCTCGCAGCTAGAGGCGGTGCAGTGAGTATTTGAGTCCTGCGGGGTGAAGATCGCCCGCGTACTTGCGCGGGGTGCGAACTTCTGTTATTAATGAAGAAGTGCCGTATCCGAATGGGTCACGTTCGGTTATCTGGAATAATGACAGCGGCCAATTAACGGCAGCGATGTGACGCGTCGGATCTGAAATGTTGTCTAGATAGGCAGCGAAGGACGCTAGGCCGCTGGGATTCCCTGTTGTTTGCAAGGTGATAGTGGAACGGAGTGGACTTTAATCAGCCGCTGAGTGACAGCACTCCCAAAACCAATTCCTCCACTGTAATCCCCCTTTTGTGGACAGCGTTGGAGATAAGTTGGCCAGGTTAATGCGTTGTGCTCTTCTATGCAGCCACGCATTGACAGGGCCCTGACAGGTAGACATAGACACAGGTGCTTGTTTATGCTAATGGCGTGTCGGACTGGCCAGATAGAGACGTTGCAGGTATCTAGGAGAGCTGGGGTGCGTATATGTGCACACACACACACACACACACACACAGATGCCCTCCATCCGCAGTTTTACTTTGACTGGTGGCTACCATAAAACAGTGGCTGAGATTGAATGTGTACAGATCAGTTACCATGGTAAAGACTTTTGGATATGTTTAAACACCCAAATGGAAATTGAGGTGGAGCCAATGGGTTTGCATACATGTGTGTGTGATTATGGATGTGTTTAGAGAGGGTAATGGATAGGGGTGATCCTTGGTTTCTGTGGTCGTCCCCTAGGTCGACAGCTCAACGGGAAACCGGGCGTAGAGGGTCATTACTCATATCTGCACACACAGGGAGGAGCCGGAGAGGGTGGAAGCTATGAATCAAGGGCGAGCAGCCATCACACAGAGATTGATGAAAAGCCAACGCATGGTTAAGCCTGATTTCATTTACAAGCACAATTTTACCAAGGTGGGAGGGGCGTAAGTGTGTGCGCGCAGAAGGGACAAACAACACACCCCTGGGCTGAGATTTCATAAAACAAATACTTGTAATGAATAATGGTATGGTGACTTTGATTGAACACGAGCGTGTTGGGGGTTGATCAACAATGCAAAAAAGGCCTTCTCCTCGTACCTGCAGTCGAGGTCACGTCCTCTTCGATGCATGTTTATAGCTCAGGGTGAAACATGACGTGAATCGATTATCATACACGGTCTAATTATTCTCATGTTTTAATGCATAGAAAAGTGAGCGGGAAAGACCAGTCGCCGGGCGAAATGCAAATGCAATTCCGATAAGGTCAGTAAAAATGTGCTCTCCATCATTATTGTGTCAATGCGTCTGTGCCTCTTGATTTTGACGGATTTGGTCACTATTGGAATTTGCACATTTTCAATTCAAAAGGTTTTTCATTTCTAAAAATTCCCAATGTAACTGTCTTTACAGTTGTATGGAAATAGAGTAAATGGAATGAGCGGGCGCACAGATAGAAGATGCGCTCAGTAATGTTTTGTTTCTGCTGGCTCATCTCCGTGATCTTGGGCCTTATATGAATAGTTGGGCCCTAATGATTAGTTCACTGTCTTGTAGTTACAAGCTGTTAAATTGCAGGACACATCTGGTCATGTG
>JAZGTJ010019612.1:0-10813 GCA_036877575.1 Botia almorhae | reverse complement strand
TGGAAGTTCATGAGCTGCACTGGAGGTTCTGGTTCCTGGAGCTCAGAATCAGAGGGCTGGATTTGCTGGCTGGAGACAGACCTGAGGTAGTGTGCCATCTGTTAGCCTGGACATCTGACTCTGCAAGACCAGCATCTTCTAAAGCTCTTACCAACATCTCACTGCCTTTTACTGCCTCACTTTCATTCTCTCTGTGCTTTCACAATATTAAAGCACTTCCTCCGGTTCCTGGAAGATCTCTCTTTGTGTTTATCTTGTGTAAAAGCAGGATGTCTCTGGTAGAGACATACAGTTTGTAAGTGAAGAAGCGAGTGAGAAGCGTCTTAAAGTGACTATAAGATTTTGCCTGATTTAAATTGTGGAGGGGATCTGGGACGTATCCACTGTAGGGACAAGAAAACCATTAGAAGTACTTAGATCACCCCTAGCAACTGCATAGCAACGCCTGAGTGACTCATGTTTTCCTAAAAAAAGGATTCTTTTTAATTCTTTTACAGAACTGGTTGTCATGTTGGTTCATGGCTGTCACAGAAACATCAGCAGAAGTCTGTAGCTTTCAGTGTATGACACGTTTAATGAGCTCAGTGAGTAAATGAAGTTTAGTTAATCTGTGATTGTATGAGAGTAATTAGCTTCATTAGATGATACCTGTTAACACAGCGGGAGTCAGTCGAGTCGAGCACACACAGTCAGATCCGGCTGATGATGTTTGTTCAGGTTTGTTCAGATCATGCATCATGGTAACCCATACCTGAAATCTCTGCATTTAACCCATCACTGGTGAGGAGTGAACACACACTGCAAGTCATGAACACACACACACCCGGAGCAGTGGGCAGCACGTTACTGGGCCCGGGGAGCAATTGGGGGTTGGGTGCCTTGCTCAAGGATACTTCAGTTGCTACCCCCCAGTGCTGGAATCAAACCAGCAACCTTCTGATTACAAGTCCAACTCACTAACCAGTAGGCCACAACTGCTGTGAGTGTGTGTGAGATCCTGCTATAATTGGAGGCAGTGGTTGATTACTAACAGCTGATATAGCCCCTTATTGATTATATAAGATCTTTCTTATTGTTAAGGGTCAGATCAATGAGTTCTTCCAACATCCCTTCTGAATTTTCATTCATGTGAGAAGACCTGGAATGAAAGATAACAGCATGGAGGACTGAATGTACAGTAATACAGAAGCTACAACTGGATTTTGAGGACATTTTAAATACCAGTTAAATGCTCACCAATATTAAAATAATAAAGATCAAGGCAATCAGGTGGATGTTCCTTCTAAACGCAACTTTCCTACTGTAAAACTTCCCTACTGTAAAACTTCTCTACTTTAAAACTTTCGTACTGTAATAGCATCACACTGTTGTGGAATGTCTGTACTGTTGTTTTCAGTGATTTATTTCTCTGGAGCTTTTTGATTGTAAATGACAGACTAATACACTTCTGTTAATAGATGTCACATGTAGTGGATAGTATCTCTCTCTCTCTCTCTCTCTCTCTCTCTCTGTGAGAGTGAGTTTAACTGAATTCAGCAGGTGAGATAATCACTGTGGGCAGTCAGATCGATCAAACACACACACACACACACACACACTCACACACACCACACACACCACACACACACACAAGGACCAGAGGGATTTTTGCTTCACTAAATAACGGCTCTCTTGCTCACAATTAATCTCTTAGTCACAGTCTCCCAGAAGAGAACTTGAGAGAAACACAGAGTACAGACTGACCAGCACACACACACACACACACACACACCCCCCGTGTGAGAACAAGACAGAAAGAAACAGCATCAGTAATGACAGGTACATGATTAGAGAACAGCTCTGAGCAGACTGGAGATGTTGTTGGTTTAGTACAGGTTTGTTCATCTAAAGTGGTTTATTGCCAGCAGCACTCATCCTGTTCTTAAAGAGACAGTTCACCTCAAAATGAAACAACCTTAGCTCACTTTTCAAGAAGACAGTTATACAGGTTTGGTAAACCAGGTAAAATCATGATTCGCCGCTTGCTATAGCACACAGCCAGTGATTGTGTTTTGTGTCACATGATTATTGATTGTTGGGCTGTTTTCTGAAGTGTAATCTTTTCAGCATATTGATCTCTGCCTGTAGGCACTGATCTCTCATGCTTCCAGTTCTGTTGTTTTCTGCATGAAAATGTCAAACGCTGTGTTCCGCTTCTAAATATTTGATGCCTAAACAAATGCACTGCACTTTTCACCAAATGATGCTCATAACTTCAGCTCCTGAATTATTGATACTGTCGGCTAGTCACAGATTTCATTGAGATCATCTGTAAGGTTTCAGAATGTTCTCAGTCCTGGAAAACTCTTCTGTGTCTTATAATGCTTTTGTACCTCTAGTGTAGAACTGTATTGTAAATCTAATATTTTCAATTTAAGTAAAAAATAGAATTAGCTATTAAAATTTCTCAGGTGTGCCATTTATAATATAATAATATAATAATGTATTAATATAATAATATAATAATATTATAATAATGCAAAATTCTAAACATGTACCATAAATAAGATACAGTTCCTTGAATCTCCCACAATTCCATCTGTTTACAGCCCCAGGCGAAAGCTCTGGTCTGGTGTAGGCAGTAAGCAGTGAGGTCGCTTGTAACAGTCAGTGTGTCTGGGCAGCATGCCTGTGTCACTTTGGTTTCAGTGCGCTTGGCTGTGTTTCATCTCCAGGGTCAGAGTTCCCCATGTTGTGCTGAGTAATACTGAAACAGGCTGTGTATGATTTAGTCCCTCAGGACTGTAAACTCTGTCAGGCAGTGTGAAATGGCTCTTGATCAAACTATAAAAGGTCCACTGATGGCTCCTTTGAGGCCCTGGCCTGTGATTGGCCAATCATTTATCCCCTTGCTTGTGACTGGAAGTGAAGGATGCTAGCAGAAGGATGCCTGTCTGTTTGAACATGGCCATCTTTAACAAGCCAACCACACACACATGCGTGCAGAGTCATGTGATCAGAGCTTCAGAGAGGGTTGTGCTGTGGATGTTGATAGATGTCTGTCAGTCTTTGCAGGGTTTTGAAGCTCTGTGCTTTGATCAGAGCTTGAACGCTGAGGAGAAGCAGACAGAATGCTGTTAGCTTCAGAGTTCAGAGCTGAAGAGAGACAATGAGTGATTTACACAGAGATGGAAGTTCGGATCTGTCCTGTCTTCATCCTGCTGTCAGATGTATGTTTGCTGGCTGTGCAAATCAACACTGTGTGTACACCACAGCTCCCAGTTTACTGTGGACATGAGATCAAAATGTTTGATTTTCTAATGCCTGATGCTGCGGTTAATGTGCATGATGATTCAGAGCAGAGCTGTGTGTGTGTGTGTGTGTGTGTGTGTGACAGGTGTGTGTGTATGTGTGTGTGTGTGACAGGTGTGTGTTTGTGTGTGTGTGACAGGTGTGTGTTAAGGTGCAGATGTGTAATGTTTTAGGCTCTGAATGATGTCTGACTCATAAGATATTTGTACAGAGATGATAAACAGATCTGTTTTGTGGTGTATGTGAAGCCAGTGCTGTTTGTATCACTTTATTAAAACACGTCTTTTAGACCACATATATTATATTAAACACTGCACATTTATGAACTGTACAATGACTGACACACACACACACACACACACACACACAGCTCAGGTCTCTGTCGTTTACCGTGTTGTGAGACTATATAAGGCCAGCCACGTCTTATGCTAATTGTGATATGGGTTAAAAACATGCTGACAGGCCATTCAGAGGCAAGCAAACACATCTCTGTGTCTGTCAGTCTGTCAGTTATTGATATTCAGCTATGATTAGCATCATGTTCACTTAATGCTAATTCAGAGAAACATACAGGTGTGTTCATAATGAATGCAGCACTCTTCAGAATTAAACAATGGCAAATTAAATCCAACATGATGAATCAATTATGACTGTGATTATAATAAAAGATGAATCTTATTTAGCTGTCATTAGGTGTGTACTGCTCTCTGTAACATGCCTGTCTCTCCTTCTCACTGCATTAATCCAGAGGACTGAGAACGCATGCGAAACACACACACACACACAAGATACATACATAAGATGATCCTCTGTGGTAAGCAGTTAAATGTTAGTGCTTATCACTGCTGAGTGAGGGAGTTTTATCTCTCTGGCTTTCTCCTTTGTCTCAGATCTGAGAGATGAATATATTTTAATGTGTCACTGAGCTGATGACTCTGACAGCTATCAGACTCTTGACCAGTGTAATAAACCTGTTTAGCTGCCTCTGTCCAGTCACTATCTACTGTCACGCTAATGTTGACCAGTGAAGAGCGTCTGTGTCACATTCCTTTCAAATTCTTCATCCTGAAGTCCCACATTGGAAAATCATTTCTTTCTGCGTCAACACAGACGTACAGAGACGTACTGTGACGTACAGACATTTTCATTTGCTGTTGTTCGCTCACACGTCTGGTTTCATTATTTTGGGGTTTTTCTTTGAAGTCAGTTCTGAGTAAAATTTTTTGGGTGTGTTAGTTTGTTACGACAAAATATCAAATTCATACATGTTGTAATTTACAGTCAATTTTAAAGACATTCTAAAAGTAAGAACTTTCTCACGTGTTTAGAAAATGTGAGGTGCAAAAATGTGTGTTTCTGTCTGTCGCCGAGGGAACGATATCGTGATATCTGAAAAATCCTTGTTGCCGTGGTGACTGATTCATTTAGCCATTGGTCTAAGTGAGAGATAACGTTGAGGCGTGGAGTGCTCACGAAACAGTTGACATCAGTCTAGCAGATAACACTTGACATGCTGACATCAAACAGCCTGCTCAGTGTGTGTGTGTGTGTGTGTGTGTGTGCGCGCATTTGTGTTTGTGGTAAGTAAAGAGGACACGACTTTTGCTTCTGTCGCGAGTATTTAAGAAAACAGCTTCACAGGACAAGGATGTATGCTCAAGATATACTTTAAGAGCAAAGGTTGAATTGTACAGCTTATTTATTTGTTTGTGTTGTACATTTACTGTAAATTAATGTCTGGCAGATGTTATGCTGAACTGTATCGCTGTATCACATCCACTCGTTCAGAGTTGTGATTGTTTGAGAAGTTTCAAGTTCGGTCAGTAATTCATGAATCAGTCATGAATCAGTCATGAATCAGTCATGAATCAGTCGTGAATCAGTCGTGAATCAGCAGTAAAAGATCTCTTCAGACCGGCTCAGGAAATGTATCTGAATTAAAACTGACACGGGACTCTTTACTGTTGGATGAATCAAACATTTACAACATGTTTTAGACAGACATCTGATTCCTGCTACTCATCTCACTGTTTCTCCAGCAAGATTCAGCAGCCAGTTCAAAAGACTCTTAAAAACCACCAGCAATAAACTCAGTGATGTTTTGTTTTTTCTTGAAATGCTTCATTTACAGTTTTACTAGCATTTCCCAGAGTTCCATGGGGTCAGTCAGTGCAGTAATGCAGAACAACCTTTCCTCCAATGTGTACTTGTGTAATCACCGTAATAACATCCACTGCTGCAGCTGTTCCAGCGTTTATTCATGTCTGACAGCGTTTATCTTGTATTTGTGTGCTGACATTAACTGTGACATTATTAACTGTAGTAATTTATTCAGTTGTACTGTATGTTTCAGCTCTCATCTCTGTTACTTCTCATAGACACACTCAGACCTGCACATAGACAATGTGTTTTTGTATTCTGTCCCTGATCTTTATCCTGTTTAGTGTGTTTTCTAAGGAGAATAGATTACTGATAATTGAGTTCAAATGTGTCAATTGCTGTTTTTAAACACTGGATTTGATGACATTTCAGCATGATGTGATGTGAATTTTCATTGGAAATGATGCAGGCCACAGCTGGAAGGCTGTGAATACAGGTACAAACAGACTCTCGTCTATGTGTCATGGTCGTATTTTTAGTCCTTGTCATGTTTTTATGAATTAGCCATAACCATGTTTTCATACATACAGCGTATATTTGGTCCAGCACGTTTCACTGTTGTGTGACTGTTTCACTGTGTGAAAGTTTTTGAATAACAGTTCCAGTTCAGCTTCCTGTGGGGTGTGTTCAGTTCAAATTCTAAATCCTGAAATGAAGAGAAGTCCGTTCTTTTCTAGTGTCTCTTCACCTGTATTGACCATGAGCATCTGTTGATACACAACAAGGTACAATAGCTGAAGTCTGTCTCACTTTCTCACAGTCAGTTTGATGGGGAACTGTATTGATTGATTTTTTTCAGGCTTGGCTGTGCTGCTGCGGGATCTGAATGCATGCATTGTTGAAGGTCTTAACTGTGTTTAAATTGATTACAGTGACATCTGAACCCAGCGGTCTGATCTCAGGTTTACACTTCATCTGACATGCAGATAATGTTCACACAGTGTTTTCATTGGAAACATCCGTACAGTATGATGGACGGATCTAGTAAATATTCATAAACAGTATTTTTAAACAGTATTAAAGGAGTTACTACCATATCTTGGCTGGGCTCTTATTGGCTGCTTTTCTTCATTATTTAGTCTTAGACTTTTTTTATTAAATTTGTGTCGTGTAGAGTTTCGTGTCAGTCTTAATCAAACAGTTAAAGGAGGAGGAGGATGGGCCTGGCCAACTGTTATATAACAATAAGGCAAAATGCCAAACATTAATAAAATCCAGGACAATTGCATCTCTTTTCTGTGCTTTTGAATATAATTATTTCTATCAGAATGTCTCATTTTATCTCTATAAATTTTGTCTGTGTACTCTTTATAACCTTCTGTTCTATAAAAGCCAAAGATAAAAAATGTGATATTACAGTGACGTTAAGGTGACTTTAAATAAGTTATTTTTTGGCTTAACTTTTTTGTAAGCATTTTTCCACGTACTGTACTGTACTGTACTGTATCATTGTGCAGTTCATATCCTGGTGTTAGCAGGGCCCCACAATTTGAAGTATTATTTATACAGTTAAATACATTTAATTCACATTTGTATGTATATGTACTTTTAAATCACCAGTCTTAAATATGAAAGTTCCTTAGTAACCATCATTAATTATTTGTCATTTAACTGGTAAATTCCCTGTTGTGCACACACACACGCACGCACGCACGCATGTGAGTGTCGAAGGTTCTTTAAACACGGTATCTACATCAACACGCGCGTGTCAGCAGGGTTCTCACATGCCCTGAGACCTTTACAGAGGGTCTAATTACCATCACCAGTATTCACACACACACACACACACACACTCCAGCTACAACGTCTTTCCATAGAGTGATGTCTTGCTATGCCAGAACCTCCAATTAACAGTGTGTCGTCATGCTAAAAATTCTCCAGCGCTGATAACAGCAGCGTGAGGTCTCCATGCTCTGCAGAAATAATCACTACACCCAACATTATCATGAAACTATTATACACAAAACAACCAAAAGCTTTTGATATAATAAATGTAAGTTTCTAAGCCCAGGGTGGGAATTTACTGGCAGAAAAACTCTGAATCTGGTCACATACTCAATATGTGAATGATAATGGGGAATGATCTGAGTTTAGCTTTTAGACTGGAAACACACAGACAGAGGAAACATCAGTACGGCCACATAATCTCTCAGCTGTTAATGTTTTGGCAGTGCTATTAGCAGTAATGAGAGACAAACTGTGTGTGTGTGTGTGTGTGTGAAGGGTCATGTGCTTTGTGTGTGTTGGATGAAGTTCAGTGTTCTTTGCTCTAGTTTGTGTATTTGGGGTAGTTGTTTGTTCTACTTGAAGCTGCAGCAGAAGACTGTGATTCATTTCCTCTCTTCTGCCGCTCGAGTTGATGTTGTGTTCTGAGCGCTCAGGCTTTATATTCATGTTTGTGAGCATAGTTGATTTTAGTTGGCACAGGTAACAGTAATCATACATAAGGGGTTTGCAGGTTTTATAGTGTGTCCCCCCGGAAGCACAATACATTTACCCCTAAAATATATTTTAGTTTTGTTTAGTATTGAATTCTGTTTTTGCTTTTTAAGTTGTTTGTTGAAATACACAGTTCTTGTTTGTTTGTTGTTTGTGGTTTTGTGTGTTTGTTCTGTGATGTGCTTTTTCTTTCCTCATTCTCTCTCTCTAAATAAATAAATAAATGTCCCTGGAGAAACTTAAAAAGCAGCAGCACAGTTTTGCCGCTTTGACCTAAAAGCATCCCATAATTCTCCATTAACTGCTCATTCCTACCCAGTGTGGTGAATAATGAACACAGGCGGGCTAAATCTGGAGCCTGTGTTCTGGTTTTAGCAGTCAGAGCTATTTTTGGCCCATGCGCTCTCACGTGCCGCATACGCCGGCTGAATAATTCATGACATGGGAGGTGATGTGAGGAAAACGCTTGTTTCTGCATGATTCCAGAATGTTCCTGTGGAAAACTGGGAATAGCAGTTTATTTAAATCATGCATTTTCTCTCTCTCTGCTGTCGTCTTTTTGAGTGATTCTGTGAATCTCCATCATTTGTATTAATTAGTAGCATTACTGAGCAGCTGGTCAGTTTATCATCTGTCCAGTCGACTCATCAGAAGGTCACGATCACTCATGTGCTGTTGCTGAAGACAGAGGTGAAGACATGAACTTGCTGAACCTCAGTCTCTTCATTCATCATCACAGTCACATCACAGCTTCAGACGCACATGCTTCTCTCTGCACTCAGCACTGCAGGATTACACTTTATGAAATGAAGTGATTTGAAGATGAGAATTGATTACAGTCAATGATTCATCCCAACACTCGACTCTTCTTCTAAATGATGCTTAATAGACAGACAGATGGGCAGACAGACAGATTTCACATATGTAACGTATATACGAAGGTGCTATATTCAGACATTTGGTCCATGGAAGCACTTTCTCTTGCTTCACCTGCAGGTCACCATGGCGATGGCTGCCTCCATCAGGTAGCAGGTTGGGTGATAATGAGGGCAGTCTTTAGTTTAAGACCGCTGTCTGCACATGTGTGTGTGTGTGTGTGATGGCAGGTTACCACAGACTGCAGGTCGAGTTTGTCTGTACAGTTACAGTTCCTAGAAGTACATTGATATATTAGTTTATGCAGTGCAGTCTGAGTGAATGTGCTCTGTGTGTGACAGGTGGCTGAATGCAGGATTTGAGTGTAGCATGTAGAATGTATTAAGCATGTAAACAGGGAAGCACATGTTGATGTTAAATACTTGTCTTCACTTCCTTAACTAATCAACGAACGCCTCTACCTCTACTTCTTTTATTAAAAAAACAAAAAAATAACATATTTGCTTCTTACACTGTTTGAATACCCGAGACTCCCAGATCACTGAAGCTATCTTCATCAATATCATCTCTCTCTCTCTCTCTCTCTCTCATGTCTTGCTGTCTGTGATCAATTAGAGAGAGAGACGTTTAATGTTGTGATGTAATTCACTTGATCAAAACTGATTAAGGTGAAGCAGCAGAGCTGGAACGGTCTGGAGAGTGAGTCATGGAAGCGCTCTGTGTTCTCCTCTTTCATCCCTTCACTTCTGTTTTCTTTCTTGTAGTTCTGTAATGTCATTTCCACAGGTAACAGCTGCACCTGACTCGTGTCACGCTTGATGTTTCAGCACAAATCTGCATCATGTTCCCTGTTCACACACAACTGGTTTAAACAGACGCTGCACAAATGATAGTAAGTTATGTTATTCTTTCTTCTGTGTAAATGACTTCATTATAGATTCACAGAACATCATAAGAACCTCAGAAGATGTATCTGATATTCATTCTGATTGGCCTCAGGTGAGTGTCAGTTCACATCAGTGCTGTGAGATTGTGTGTTTGTGGTCGTGGAGCTACAGGGATGCAGTAACATTTTCTTTCTCAAATTTAAGATATTATTCGATCAAACATCAACTCATCATAGACTCATCATCCAACCAGGTGACACCAGTCAACTCAGAGGTGCATTTCATGTTTTATTGTTTTGGGTTTCTGTAAATGAAACACAGGGTTAATACAGTGTGTATGTGTGATGAAGTGGCTCTATAAGCGTTCATTAGCTTCTGTAATGAAGTGTTAAGTGTGATCAGCTCAGATCTGAATCACAAAAGCAGCTTCAGCATTCCTGTGATTTCTGATGTCTGTAGTGTTGTTCATTACAGTCGGAGGTCAGGTGAGTTAGGAAACAGTGATAATTATGAGCATAACTGCTGTATTGTGTTTGGGAGGGTGATTGGCCTGCATGATCAGATGTGTTGTGTTAATAGCTGAACTCTGATTGGACAAGCTAGGTCACTGACCCTTGCAAGGGCAACTAGCAATTTTAAAATTGGTTTGTGTGTCCATGGCTGAAAGAACTCAACACTTCCGTCAGTGGTGTGTGTGTCAGGTGCTGGAGGAGTTTAACTGTTTGCTAGTAACCGCACACAGCACATTTATCTCCACTCACATTACACAACCTGTGTTTCCTGCTGTGAAGCTGTGTGTACATGTGTGAGAGTGTTTGAAATAAAGAGCCTTCATCTGCAGATCAACACAGCTCACATATCATCTGCTCCTGTGAGTCACTGAGCAGTCAGATATTATAATGAGGCATGAATGTGGAAATATATATTTAACTTCATTGTTCTTTTTTAATTGTAACACAAGAGCGGTTCTTTCTACATGTCTCTTGAGCTGTGTTCTCTGCGTCTCTTGAGCTGTGTTCTCTGCGTCTCTTGAGCTGTGTTCTCTGCGTCTCTTGATCTGTGTTCTCTGCGTCTCTTGAGCTGTGTTCTCTGCGTCTCTTGAGCTGTGTTCTCTGCGTCTCTTGAGCTGTGTTCTCTGCGTCTCTTGAGCTGTGTTCTCT
>JAZGTJ010019611.1:0-10813 GCA_036877575.1 Botia almorhae | reverse complement strand
TGTTTGGGTCAGAAGATGGCACATCCATGTCAACCCCACTGACAACCGCCCGCCGATATGATTTGGAGCGCAGGCCTCTTGTAAGTAACCCTGGGTTCTCCTCTCCATCCAACTCATCCTCCTTGCTGGTGGAAAACGAAGACCCAGTCTCAAACATACTTCGGGGTCGAAAAGAATTCTTACCGGTGTCCAAAAACCCTCCTTTGCCCCTGTGCTTGCTGAAGCGTGTACCCGAGGCTAAACCCCTAGGTATGATCTGCTGGGTGCCCATCTTGTGTGCTGCAGGACTGTGGGTGCTCAGTATCATTGGGGAAGTGGGTTGCTTGCCTTCAGAACCCTGAGATGATCCCGAACTTTGGCGCTGCAAAAGGACTTCCCCCCACCTCCCGGCGGGCGACGGGCTCCGGGATATTGGCGTATCTGAGGGGATGCTAAGGTTGGAGGTGGAACTGTGGGATGACGAGCTGCTGAGGGGTGACCCACGGATCTCCTGGCACAGGGGTGGAGGTGAGCATTGATGCATGGAGTTCTGAGGTGATAAACTTTGTTTTGGTGAAATTGTAACTGATGTTGGAGATTCATCCCCAAAAATAATTTGATCCTTTTGAGAAGTGAGGCTAAACTGATTGGAAAGACGCTTAAGAGGGCCTCTTATATTCTTATCATGCCACAAACTTAGACCATTCTTAACTGGTGTTTTAGTGGCGCTAGTATCGTCTGAATTTTTCTCATCCTCTGACTTAGTAAACTTCGAAAGCGAGAAGCGTCCATTAGACAAATATCCAATGCTGATGCTCCTCACCACCCTGGTCTTCTTTGTAGGTTTGTTCAGAGTGTGTTTAAGCACAGCGTTGGACGCCGTGGTGCTGATCTTCTCTGCAGGTTGAGTGAGGGTGATGGTACATTTATCATCCACAGGAAAGTCTGTCATGAGAACTCCGTCAATTTGGTAACTGAGAGGTCTGGGCTTGGGCTTCAGGTCATGTTCGCTTCTTCTTTTCCAAAGCGGAGTTATGTTGTTATTGGAGAAATCCACTTCGTTGCCGAGATCCATACTGAGTCTACTCGGTATATCAGTCAGAAATCATCCTGGAGCTTGTCGAAACTAAAACATAGGGGAAAGCGTAGCAGAAGTTGAACTGTGTCCTCAGAGTATCTATTATTCATTTATTAACAAAGCTCAAGCAGCAACAGGTTTAAACTTTCTGACATACTTAATGGTGCGCGACTAACTTCAACTTTATATTCCTATATTCAGAAGTTATTCGTATGAATAAAATTTATATTAAAAAAAAGTGAATTTCGCAGTTTTTGTAACTGTATAGAGAAGATTGTAAAAACAGGTTCCCCTCATAATCTCTACATACGGTTCGTCGCGCGCGCGGTAACACGTAACAAGCAGTAACAAACAGCGCTCGCCCTCTTAAACACTTTAAAATACTGCATACCTGTGTGAGGAATTATTTAATAAATAACCTTCCTCTCCGATCCTGTTTGCCCCGTCCGTGTGAATTAAATTTTCACTGTAGCCTTCGTTTGTTTTTCCTTTTTTCCAGTAACGAACAATAAAATAAGAAGTGCTCTAAACTCCAGTAAGTAGTTAATCTCTCATGATAAAGTGTGGTTTAATGTATTTCACTCGTGAGCGTGCGATCAGATTGAGACTATAGTACGCAATGACTGAATGTTCGGCTGGGAGGGCACAAGAGGTCCCAAGTTCATGTGACGTCACGTGCACTAACTTAGCTTCGGGATCCACTGAGGCACTGTCAACTTTGAGAGAAAGGTTTCATTTGGAGAAATGACAGACATTCATAATGAACTAATTTTAGTTTTCTTATTCAATCTTTATAAAAGATCCCGTTTATATCTAGAGCTAAACTCTCATTTCTTTAGAGAACGAGAAATGACAGTATGAAAAACAGTAAATATTTAGCCCCATCTTGTGGTCATTTACTGTATTTGAAATGTGTAAAAAACAAATAATTGGTATTTATTTGTATAGCTATATAACACGACCGTCTTCTCATTTGTATTATAAATTTCATTATTATCTAAAATTTAAAACACAAGAATTTGCAGTCATGAAGAAACAGAGTTATGAAGAGATGTCTTTTTGGCTGGGTACGGTGTAAATGCACAGTTGTGCCACTAGATGGCAATAAATAGTTGCCATGTTAAATCGAGCCTAAAATCAATATTGATGAATGGTGGTTTGAATGTAACACTTTCGGTTTTTTAAATAAAATTGTGGGTTACCGTGTTGTCACATGACCCTTTTTACTACATTAACTGCTCGGTCAAGCTTATATAGTGGCATATAGAGGAACTGATCAACACTTTAACAGTAATTAGACATATCAAGCCTCTTACGGTTGAGGAAAAATACAAGCGATTCACCAAAAACCTAAGAAACAAAGAATGCACTACTTATAGTTTTAGTACAGTAGTATAGTAAAGTGGTTCTCAAACTTTTTCCTGGTTTAAGGTGAATTTTTTGTGGTCCCCCAAAAGAAAACTCATGACGAAAACATTGTCAAATTTACGATTTTACTTTAAGAATATTGGATTATACCAAAAAACAAATGACTTTATACAATGCCGGAATATCAATTCTCTTTGTGGCCTTATTTGTCTGATGTTGAATATTAAAAATGCGTATAATAAAAATATTGCATTATTATTTTTAAATATGTATATTTTTGAAATGCATAATATTTTACAAAGGACAATCCTGATTACATACAAGTAAAGGTTTTAAAATAATTTCCTAAACTAGAAATTTATATGCCGCCCCCTAGCGCCATCTGGTGGCCCCCAAGGGGGCCGCAGCCCCCAGTTTGAGAACCACTGGTATAGTACAACAGTGCTGCAAGCGAAGACAGTGAAGGTTTTATACACCTCATTGAGATTAAACCAGAGATCGTGTGAGTCACCCACGGACAGTCACAATTTACGGATTAAACCATTTTTGTCACTTTACTTTCCCGTTTATGAAAATTAACCATGGTTTAACTACAGTTTAAACCGAAAAAACACGGTTACTATAGTTAAACTATGGTAACTATAAATGAACTATGGTTCATAGTTTAACCAGATTATACAAATGAAAATCAGTGCGCCAAAACATGGTTACTACACTTTAACTATAATAAAATCTAATAACATAACAATCTGCCTGCGAGTTACGATCCACACACAAGAGGGCAGCAAAGCATCACTCTGCTCATGATTTTTCCTTTCCTTTCAAAAACGCATTTTGTTTTATGGCCAGATTCATATAAATTCTTTCTCTTGTTTAATAACGTGCCTGAAACGTTAGCAGCTTTAATTACCTTTGCTTAAATTGCCTATAATAAATAGATTTTGAATTGACACCAAGCAAAAGAGGTAGGAAAACAACCTTTAAAAGTGATCAATATTAACCCTTTCATGCGTGAGTTATTTTTTACGCGACAGACCCCCCGGCGTGAGTTTTTAATAGTTAAAGTGCGCTAATAGGGTGCTAAAGGGTTTAAATATTTACACTGATTAAATATCCACACCGATTATTTTAGGTGAGGCTAAAATACTAAACAAGATTACCAATCTCTCAAGATAAAAGCAAGTAAAAAATTGTATCATGTTATGAGTCATTAAAATAACCTAGATATAGTATTCAAGTATTTAGAACGCTAACCAGTTTCCACCAACATTTAATAGATTGTACGTTCAAAGACGACGCAACTGGCAACAGCGTTTTGCAGCAATAATGGTGAATCACAGAGAACTCTTTGTACTGAGAGTGTTTATAATGTACCTGCCTGTCAAATCAGCTGTAAGATTTCATAAGATTAAAATCAAAGACATTTGTCTGGTCGTTACAAATTGAAACACGAGGATTGAATATTTATTCTTTCAGGAAATGTAAGATTTGATTTCTTTCGAATTATTGACATGACCATCATTTATACCGGCTGAAGTGATTTCTCTGACTTCAGTACTCTTCCCTTCCTTTATTCTCTCCACTTCATGCCAAAATTAGTCCACAGTGTACAGATTTGTAAATACCAAGTACGCACTCAGACGTTTCACGCGTGGGCTATGTGTGTTGGTAGTGTTTGGAGAGCGGGTACATATGCCTGCAGGACAGACAAACTCAGCGCACCCACACATTCACCCGCCACCGGTCTTTCTCTGTTCACTCCTGTCATCCTTAACTCCCCGTCAAAGTGGCTCGTTTCTTGACCAAACTTTTTCTGTCTTCCGCTTCAGCGTCCTTCAAATGTAGCTCTGCCATTTAGGCTGTAACAGATGTAGTTTTTACATTACAAATATGCATTTGGCAACAGCTTCTTGAAGCGACGGTGAATCATTGTGCAGCGTGCGGAAGCGACTGACATCGCGTTTCTCCTGACAGTGTTTGTCACGTACCTCGCGGTTAAATTGAGCGTGGGCTGATCGTCTGCGTGAGTGGATGCAAACAAGTTTACGAATCAGGCAATGCGACGGGCGCTTCGCCTGCATTTAAATCCCATCTGAAGTCAGAGATTACGGCAGATAATTGCAGATGCTGCAAGGTGAATAAAGTCTTATTTTGACCAGTTATCAATCTTGGATGCCAGGAAAAGTGTCACACACACACACCTACATTGTGGGGACAAGCCTGAAAAAAAAATGATTATGAAACATGCTAAATTATGCTTTTTTAAAATGTAAACAAAGCAGAAAGGTTTCTGTGACGTTTAGGGGTAGGGTGAGGGGATAGAATATACAGTTTGTACAGTATAAAAGTCATTAGAAGGCATATGTGTGTGGCAGGCATGTGTGTGTGTGTTGGGGTGGTTGCAGGGAGAGACACATTTGTACTCAAAAGTTAGCAAAACCTGATTACCTGATTTTTATGTTAGGGTTAGCTTATATTGTTTATAACTAGCTATGTTAAAAGTCAATTGAAGTCAATTGTTTGTCCCCATTTAGATAAACGTTTGGTGTGCATGAGAAAGTCAAAGTTTCTCCTTGAAGACAATAAGATCAAATGAAGAATTTTCTTTTTATTCATATTTAAAATTATAATAAAGTATAGTTCCTACTGTGATTAGTCTATTATTTTTGTTCTCAAGACATTTTAGGAAAAGCAACTGAGAAAGAGTTGATATTTCAATCTAAAATACAAAAATAGATCTGAAAACTCAGAATAACATTTGTCTCCCTCTGGGTAGCTTCCACTTGGCATTTGCTGTGGATTGGCAGTCCGACCACACATCTTAGGTCCCTCCTTCCATCCAATCCTGAAAGTAGCCAGACCTTCACAAAGCACCTCAAACAAATCTCTTATGTTATAGAAACAGTTCTATAACAGACTAAAAGTGCCAGGAAAATCAAAGGTTGTTATTGTAAGGCTCATGCTTCTATGTGGGTCAGAACATAAAGGAACAGTTTGTGTAGTGGTGATAAGAACCTTAAAGATTTTTATATGGTTACTGACATTCACTGTCTTCTACAGAGTCTGAGGCTGCTCTTCCAGCTTATAGGACATTTGTTCCATCATGTTACACAGTGTAGGTTTGGAGGTCTGTGAGTGAGCAGAGGTCAGTGTTGTTTATGCACTCTTTTCGCTTCAGGCTGCTCTTAGTTGACGTGTAGCAACAGCACAGCAGTGGTCTCAGTTATAAAGTCTCTCAGTAAAGCAGGACCCCCACGGTTTCCATATACTGTTCACTCAGTGGTTTAAAACTCCACTGGCATGTCATACAATTCTCACCTTCACTCCTGCTTTCCCTCGACACACAATTACAAAGAGCGTCTATTAGAGAAACTTTTTTGTGGAGAGCACAGATCGTTAAACACGCTGAAGGTTGCCAGCTTTTAAAAACAGGACAAAAAAAATCATTCCTCCCCTGCAGGGCAAGAGAAAGAGAATTGAAGAGGGAACTGTGCTATAAAACGAGGCAAGATAAAATCGTACAAAAAGTTAAAAAACAAATTAAATTATATGAACAGTGGGACTCTTTAAATGTGTAAATGTTTCTTAATTGCTATCACTTTGATGTACATACAGTATGTATTAACATGATATTAAATATTATAAGCAAATATTGCTGAATATTAATAGGATGGTACGTCAACTCATATTTTTATGGTAAGTGGACTTTGAGGTTGTATTTTGATGAAACACAGATAAACAGGGAAATTTACTGCAAATTGAGCAGTGACAATGAGGAGACGATGACAATAACTGATTTAATTGACCTTACAGATGCAGGAGCTCGTGGATCTTGGAGGGTGAGGAGGAGATGACAGCACACATCGATCTGGGTATTCAGTTGAGTTCTTTCAACAGGTAAAGGGCAATAGACACACAGGAGATTAGAACCAGGAGAAATCAATGAGGGAATGACACGGTAAGTAGTCCTTCACATTTAACAAGACCAGATGATGAGTGCCAACTCAGTGTGTGCTTACTGGTGAGATAATGGAATGCTCATGCATGTGATCAGTACTCTGGTAAATTGGTGCGATGTGGTTGGCTGTGAGAGGGGCTGGGCTGATCGGTGGCTGCTGATTGGTTGTGAATAGAGACTGGTAGATACGTGACACATATCTGACGTATATATGAGATCTTTTTATTCTTCACACTATAAAAATACAATGTCAAATACAAAGTACGCTCAGTATTGATTTGTTTATGTAGCTTTGACCAATATTGAGTGTCTGTAATAAAGAGCAGTCAACAGGGGAGGAGAAATGTCAGGAGGGCACGCGCCTTTGATTAAAGTTTAATGTAAAAGCACCTCATAACCAAGCTAGTCTAGTCTCGTTTCTGACTCTAAACCACACAGAAAATCACAGCAATGCCTCTTCAATAAATCCTCCTCCACAGTATCATTAAAGGGAAATATAATAATAAAGTTTGTCATTTTGTTTAAAGGATTGTTTTCGCTCAATACATCTCTGTTCCTTCCTTATGTGAGCCAGGAGATTAAGTCACATCCTCTATAGAATAGAACGTCTTGCATAAACAATGGATATAATAGCGATACTGGAAGTTACATAATGTCTAATAAAGCAAATGTACAAGGACGAACACAAACGCATTTGTCTATTCACAACTGCTGCTCAACAGTGTCTAACAGTGTATATTAAACAGATGCGGTTTTCAAGGACATATAAACAATTACATGGATGACGCACACACAAACACTCACATACTGACCTGGCTGCTGACTTAATGCAAATGTTTGTGTAATAACACCAGCAGCTTCTTTGTGTACCTACCTGTAAAAGTTACATTTGGCGTACTGTGGTACAGTGGTTAAAGATATGGACTTGTTTTGGATGGGTGTTTTCTGTATTTACAGTGAACATTTATGTATCAATTTTAATGGGGGAAATATTATAACTTCATGACCTTGATCATTCTTAAAAATATTTTTTTTTTTTCATTTTTAAGAAATGTCACTAAAGAGAGTTTCACTTTCAGGACAATATGAATAACTATAGATCTATGTTAATGTTGCTGTACCAGAGTAGAGACAAGTGAAATATGAATTAGTTATTTTTCATTTCACAATGAAATTTTGAACACTGTTTATTCCCCACAGGTAGAAATTGCTGTTCATTGTTTATATTTTTGTTTGACACAAAAGTCTGCATCTTCTCTCTCTCTCCCTTACTCGCTCTCATCATCTTAAGCCCCCAGGGCATGGAATGTGTATTAACTCCACTTGCAAAGTCAAGCTCTCTAGAGACCACAGCCAAATAAAGGCATTCATTAACAGCCAGCTTTGCTAATCTTGCTATCTATTAAGATGTATTATTGTAATTCTATTGCACCTTACTGGGGAGTTGTTTTTGTAATTTCAAAAGGAAGGTTGTTCCGAAGTCCTGATTATTCTCCCTCTGCTAGTGAATGTTTGAACAGACTTCTCAGTCATAATATTGATGAAGCACAAAGTACAAAGAAGCACAGAATACAATGAGAGGGAGAACATTAGTGTGTGTGGATTTTGCCAATGTATGACAAAGAAGGAAAACCTATTTTGTCTTTACCTGCGGACACAAGAACATCTTTTATTGGGTTTAAAGCTTTTACAGTGCAAACTTTATAATGTAGCTCATTTTTGGCTTCCTCACACTTTTATTGTTACATATTTCATCACTTACAGTAGGTGCTGGGGTGGCTGTAACAACTGGAAAATGCCTCATATTAAACATCAGTTCTTTAATTCTGATTTAATGAAAGTTGAATGTATCAGACTGATGTAGATACTTCCTGTTGTTAGAAGTGATCCATCACCACAACTTCTGGAGTTTGTGATTAGATTAAAAGTTTAACAATCATCCCTGTTATCATCCGTCTGACTTAATCAAAAAACCATTTAATAGCATGTGGGGAAGTTTAACTCACAGTCTTTTCAGTGTAACAGCTCAAAGACACAGTTGGTGACCAGCTATTACTGAATACAGAACAGAATCCTAGAACACATTACTGAGTAACAGTTGTTCTATATGGTCGCAATACTTGATGCCCTATGAAGGGGGTACTAACATAACAGATACAGATATAGTATGATGTCATGATGTCTACATTAGGAACTTAAAGCGTAATAGAACCATAGCTAAAGACACGCAGATTCATAGAACAGAGTGAGAAACAACACAAGCCGGACTCAAATGCCTGCATACAAGTTCCAATACAGAGCACATGACATATGCTGCCCATCAGGCTACATCTTTGACTGTTTCTATTTACTTGAATTTACAGCATTACCAAAGATTAGAAATAAAAGACAGATTCAAACTGAATGGTGGAAAAGTGTAGTTGAAATCAGACAGTTGAACTTAAACATGCAAATATGCATTGAACAAAAATACAAGCTTAAATTTTATAAAATAAACTTTAACCAACGCCAAAGAAGCTAAGGTTCAAGCTAAGGCTATCTTCCACCCACATTTTTTTAATTTAAAATTAAATGTACAAGTATTTGGTTCTGTACATAAATACAGATTATTTTAATAGCTTTACATAAATATAGTAACATATAGTTATTACAGACCAGGCTAAAAACTATTTTAAATTATAACTGATCTTCATCCATCAAGTCCTCGGCCTGAGGGAGTTTGAAGAACACTAATATATTTCTTTTATGTCACAAAAGACATATTTCTACAGTGTAACTCAAACATTTATTCAAAGTCGTCATAAAGCCATGAAAGCTTAATAATTCATATAAAATCCCATCACAAATAAGTCAAATCTTTCTGTCCTCCTAAACCTTCACCCCGTCATCATCTCTGCACCACTCTGACTCTCATTTCCTTTTCCATCAAAGGTACATATATTTTCTCTATTGCTTTTCATTCTTTTCTTAATGGTTCCATCAGTGTTGCTAGTATATGTTTGACAGTGACTGGCATTATATTATTTGTGACGTTTATGAAGCATCAGAGTATCCAGAAGATCAGATGACTTACTTTACTGTGAGGGAATAAAACAATACAATACAATGAAGTAAACATATGGATGTAAAAGGAAGTGCATATGTGCACAGAGAAGGTTCCTCCCAACATTTCAGACAGATTCTAATGTTGATGAATGCAAAAAATTCTAAATGCAGGAGTGTATGTATAACACATGTCCAAACCATCTCCATATCAGTGATTTCTTCACAAATTATTTTTCTAAAATAACAATGACTTATTGTAGGTTTATTTAGTTATTCAATTCAATGCCAGTATGGTTGGGTATTTTTACATTTTTAATTTTTAAACATATTAATGAATCATGACCTCTGAGTGAAAACGTTGGCACACAGTATTGTTTTGCACAAATATGTGCACAATCAGTGAATGAGAGCCACAGACAGACACAGAGAAATCGCGAGGCACGGTGAGACAGCAGACAGGAAGACAGAGCCAATTCAGTGACAGGAAAACACACTTTATTTGAGGACGGCAGTGCATGTCAAACTTCTCCCAGAGGAGCTCACAGCATTAATGTGGGGCAGCCTCTCACTGGCTCACCGACTTCAACTTCCCCTTAACTCTGCCGTAGGCGGCCATTTCAGCATTCCAATCTTCTCATCTGTCTGTCAAATAAAATGATAGTGTCGAGAGCTGCTCTGTCTTTCCTTTGGGAGCCCCTGTCTGATTCTGCGATTGCAATTAGTCCATCCAGAGACCATCTTTCTCAGGGCTAATTACATGGCGGCTCCATTGTTAATTGACAAATGGCAGTTAAATGAAACTGCCTTGGAGCATGACCTGCCAGCCTATCCCATAATTCCTTCTGAGGGACGGCACAACGCTGCGACGAGATTTTTTCTCTCTGATGATGGTGGCAGGTGTTCTAGCAGATGAAAGCAGAGAACGTTCTCATCATAAACCTTTTCTGTCTGCTATCACAAGCCAACCGCACAAATCTCTTCAAACAACATCACCACACAGATTCGTGTTTCCCAGGGAGATATTTTCCCTTACTCAGCAAGGTGTCATGACAATGCACAGATGTATTGAGTTACAAAGACAGCTTCAAAGAACTCGTGACCTTTTTACCTCTTCCCTACACTCTGCTGGAAACACCTTGAGGAAGAAGAGGCAGCAGAAATGGTTTCTATGGAAACTGTGGCAGGGATACATGAGTTTGGTATTATGGCTATGTGCACAGTATAGACAGAAACTATAGTCACATCCCACTCTCTCTCTATTGGTTGGTTTGAGTTGCTCTATTGATGAACACTGGGCTTTCACCTCTGACATCTGGGTGGAGGGTGGCAGTGTTGACTGACAGAAGAAACTGAGGTTTTGTTGGGAAATGTGTGCTGAATAGCAA
>JAZGTJ010019610.1:0-10813 GCA_036877575.1 Botia almorhae | reverse complement strand
TCTCCTTGTTACACGACCAGGTGGAACGAGTGGTTGACCTATGACATGTACATTCCAGACATTCCCCGGGCAGCTCGTCTCTGTCTCTCTATCTGTTCTGTGAAAGGAAGGAAGGGGGCAAAAGAGGTGATGACACAGTTTCCTGTAGTGCATCTTACAGGCGGATTCTCTGAATGACTAATCGATCTGTAGAAAGCCCTTTATAATCATGAGGGTTTGGAGCTGGATTAAATATTAAAGGTAGGGTAGGCAATTTCAGACATGCTAGCACCAAGAAATTAGCTTTGAAAGATCCTGCACACCCTTCAGAGCACTCTCCAAAGCCACGCCTTCTCCACTGGTGTGGTGAGGTGTGCAAATACATAACTTCTCAGGCAAGTCGGACATCCTGTCATTGGATTTGGACTGAATACATTGATTGTATGAACGTTTTATCGTCCTTTTCGTCCTGTGTCACAGAAGATACATATTTATAGAAACGTATTTAGACCATGTTACTTAGTGATTGCTATCAGGATGTGAAAACACTTTCGACACGGCATAACAAAAAATGCTTCTGAAAAAGATCGCCTGCCCTGCCGTCAAAACTAAAAAAATCATATCGAATACATTCAGCACTTTTTTTAGCATATGTCACAGTGAACTCAGAAGTTGTAGGAACACCGTTTCAAATGTTTATTCTCAGTGTTTAGTACTGGTTGTTTTTGAGGAAGCTGTGAAATGAATCTTAAAATAAGAGCTACATATGATCCTTGATAGGAGCACTGTCCACTGGCCTGGGGGAATGTCAACCTGTTCGACTACACACACACTCTGGTCTCAGGAAAGATGGCACTGAACCTGTGGCCTGTTCCACACGGCCTGGAAGACCTCCTCAACCCCATTGGGGTCACAGGCTCCAATCCTAACAAGGTTTGCTCTCCCACAACCTCTGTTAGCACGGAACTGTTTGTACAATGGCTTTAATAAGATTGGCCGTGTTTTCTAATCTAAAGTGACGTAGGTAATTAAGAGCAGGTGTTCCAAAGCTGTTTGTTTAGCATGGTGGTGTCTCTGTTTTATGCAAAGTTATAAAAACTTAAAGTCAAACACAAATTATAATTCACCCAAAAATTAAACATTTGTCACTATTTTTTTTATCACCCCCATATGGTTTTAAAGCCATTTGACTAACTCAAAACACAAAAATCAAGAGTGTTACGGTCTGACAGCCTCGGGCACTATTCAGTTTCATTACATCTTTTCCCATACAATAAAAGTAAATGGTGACCGAGGATCCTAAAATTCTGTCATTAGTATCGCTCAGAGGAAAAAAGATTTTTTCATTTTTACATTAAGCTGTTCCTTTACTACTAAATTCAGGAATGTAAACAATATCATTTCACCATCTACGTAAAGATGTATTTTTGTATTAATGTGGTTGCACTGTGTTCTCCAGGAAACCCCATGTCTAGAGCTGGAGTTTGATTATTTCAGCTCACCTGTTAAGTTTCCTGACATGGCCACGATTGAAGATCATGCTAACTGGATAATATCCAGGGAGATGGGCTACAATTACTGCCAGTCTGGACAAGTGAGCTCACAGACATGCATTTACTTAATGAATGATAGCCACACTCTTCCTGCTGCTATTAATAGTGTTTACAAGAAACGTCTCGCTCATACTGTCCAGTGTGATCATTGTCTTGGCCGTGACTGTTCACTTTTTCAGTAGTCTGAATGTCCTGAAAGTATATCAGCTGTTTCCCACAGCAGTAGGAAATTAATAAGAAAGACTTCTGGAACCCATGCAGGTCACTGAAGTGGTGGGCGGTCACGGTTAAGCTCTGTTTCCATGGTAACAGCCATTTCTTTAATTGATGCTGGAGGTTTGTGTGTAGCATAGCACTTCACTGGAAATTTGGCATGTTTTAAAGATGCAGACAGACATATAAGCGCTTCCAGCACGTATATCACCATTTAGCAGTCTCTGAGGTAATGTTTAGCGACACGTTGCTGTGAAGATTTTGAGCCTGGCCGTATTATTTTTCTGGATTAATAAAGTTCGTTTCTTGAATGTTTTGTTTGTTTGATCATTTACAGAGCAGCAGGCTGGCGCGAGACCACGCCATGACTGAGGTCGATATCGAACAACTTCGGCAGCTGAGCAACAGGGACCCGCTTTCTGAGATCACTGAGCAGGAGAAAGACTTCCTGTGGAGGCACAGGTAGCGTAGCGCCCCCATCAGGGGGCTTGTTTAAATGCAGTGTGCACCAAGAGCAAAGTTTGGGTAAAACTGTGTTTGTGTGTGTACTGCAGGCAGTATTGTGTAAATATACCGGAGATCCTGCCAAAGATTTTATTGGCGGTAAAGTGGAATTCCAGAGATGAAGTTGCACAGATGTATTGCCTTCTTAAAGACTGGCCCGCAATAAAGCCAGAACAAGCCATGGAGCTGCTCGACTGTAACTATCCTGATCCATTGATCAGAGTCTTCGCGGTTCGGTGCCTTGAGAAGTATCTGACCGATGATAAACTCTCTCAGTACCTCATTCAGCTGGTTCAGGTAGGACCCGAATGTACCTAGTAATTATAATATTGATTTCAAAGTCTTCTGAATTTTGATTCTAGATTTCTCGGGTCTTGATTTCTAAGGTTTTGAAGTACGAGCAGTATCTTGATAACCCTCTGGTACGATTTCTGCTGAAAAAAGCGTTAACCAATCAGAGGATTGGACACTTCTTCTTTTGGCATTTGAAGTAAGCTTAACCCCATTGTTCTTGTTTTAAACTGTGGCTTCATTACCATGATAGTTTGGGGTCTAAAATAAATCCATCAACAGAGGTTGTGCTGCAGTAATTATCATCTCTTTGACAGGGTGGTAAATGTTCTGTAAAGGTTTTTATTCAGCAGTAAAGTGGTTTAATGGTTGTTGTTTTTTTAATGCAACATTTGTATCGTGAGAACTTTGCACTCTGTAGCAAGACCTCTGTTGCGGGTTCAAGGAATGTAAAAAGACAACTGATGCTGCAGTCTCGTAATCTGGTTGCCTGATTAAATTATTCCACTGGACTGCACATGAAATTCTATTAGCATATTTTGCAAATTAAAACTATGTATGGTTCATGTCGCTGTGTGGTGCTCCACACGGGTCCCTGCTGTACCCAGACAACTTTAAGCATTTTTTTTTCTGTGGCCGCAGGTCAGAGATGCACAATAAAACGGTGAGCCAGCGGTTCGGTCTGCTGCTGGAGTCGTACTGTCGGGCGTGTGGCATGTACCTGAAGCACCTGAGCAGACAGGTGGAAGCCATGGAGAAGCTCATCAACCTCACAGACATACTCAAGCAGGAGAAGAAGGATGAAACTCAGAAGGTAAACTCAGCCCGTGACCTTTTGACCTTACCCCAAAGTAGGCAGGTAGTTGGATACGTCAGGCTAGAGAGGAGAGACTTCACGCCTTTTACAAGTGAAACAAGCTTTTAAATGTAATATTAGGCTTACAGAAGAAGCCCCGTCTTCTAAAGCATTCAGGCATCACCTTAAACATCATACATTAATGTGTAATTGCAAAATTTTGCAACTTGCAGTACATCATTATCTGCCACGGGTCTGACAGACAGATTCGTCTGAAACTCTGAACCTCTGAATCACAGTTCAGTCATTGACTAGCTGACTGACCTTAAAAATGCATTTAATTTGGTTTTCAGGTGCAAATGAAGTTCCTGGTGGAGCAGATGAGAAGACCGGACTACATGGACGCCCTCCAAAATTTCACCTCGCCGCTCAACCCCGCCCACCAGCTCGGTAACCTGCGGTGAGTCTCACGCTGCGCAGTCGCCGCAGCTGAGAAAACACATTTA
Organism: Botia almorhae; assembly: GCA_036877575.1. Classification (NCBI taxonomy): domain Eukaryota; kingdom Metazoa; phylum Chordata; class Actinopteri; order Cypriniformes; family Botiidae; genus Botia; species Botia almorhae. The sequence continues at coordinate 6,971 of JAZGTJ010019610.1, read as the reverse complement.
CACTTAGCAGGGTCGATACACAGTGACGTTTAAAGAGTTCTTCTGAAACATCTCTCCCAGTTAGTTTGATCCGTGACTTGTTTTTCTGTTCTCACGGTAGACTTGAAGACTGCAGGATCATGTCATCAGCCAAGAGACCTCTGTGGTTAAACTGGGAGAATCCTGACATAATGTCTGAACTTCTCTTCCAGAACAATGAGATCATCTTCAAGAATGGAGATGGTCAGTTTTTTCCCTTTGTCTCTTTGTACAAACACGCTTACTTCACATAGTAAGACTCAAAACTGACGCATGTTTTTCCACCACCTGTCTTCACTTAGACCTGCGGCAGGATATGCTGACCCTGCAGATCATCAGGATAATGGAAAACATTTGGCAAAACCAGGGGCTGGACCTGAGGTACGTGTGGTGTGGTGGCTAAAGATCTTGCCTGATAACCAAGTTAATAAACCTGTAAAGCACAAATGCGTAAATCTTTGAGAAAGGCATTTGAAGATAAAATTTAAATTTAAATAAGACGCTTTCTGAGAAACAACGTTTGAAATTCACACCCAAACACACTCTCACTTCATTGCTCCTCCCTCAAAATAACATGCAGCACATACAATGACCAACAACTGACAGACACGCCCCCTATTGCTGAATGGCTTGTTACGGTGCTGTGGGGATCGGTCCGATCCACTTAGTTTTTTCTCCTAATTACACAGCCAGATCTGCGTGCAAACAATATATATTTGTAAACACACACAGAACAGACATCTAGCAAATATTCACAAAATGTATGTTCAGATGTTGATTTAAATTTTCACTAGCGTTTAACAGAAATGTCTTACTGCACTGTTAAAATGAATTAAAACGTAGGTTGAGCCAGAAGAGAAAAATCTTTTCTCACGTGTCGTTTGTATGGCAGGATGCTGCCCTACGGCTGCCTCTCTATTGGAGACTGTGTGGGTCTGATCGAGGTGGTGAGAAGTTCTCAGACCATCATGCAGATTCAGTGTAAAGGAGGATTAAAGGGGGCGCTGCAGTTCAACAGTTCAACACTGCATCAGTGGCTGAAGGACAAGAACAGGGGCGAAATGTGAGTGATAATCCAGTAACCGTGTCCTTTAATGGTCGACCGTTAGGAGTTTTTTAGTGGTTGATGATACATATGGAATACACAGAGTCTGTAATACATCTGTATCTATAGGTATGACATGGCCATCGACTTGTTCACAAGATCATGTGCCGGCTACTGTGTGGCCACCTTCATTCTGGGCATCGGTGACCGACACAACAGCAACATCATGGTGAAAGACGACGGGCAGGTGTGAACCTGTTTTATTGTCATTAAAATGCTCAGCTAGTCATAGCGGTATCAGTTGACAAGTGTGTGTTTTCTTTTCTTGCCCTCTGTAGCTGTTTCATATAGATTTTGGTCATTTTTTGGACCACAAGAAGAAGAAGTTCGGCTACAAACGAGAGCGAGTGCCGTTCGTTTTAACTCAAGATTTCTTAATAGTGATCAGCAAAGGAGGAACCCAAGAGTGCACTAAAACCAGAGAGTTTGAGAGGTGTGTCATTGTTTTCCTGCGTAAGCTTAACAAGAAACAAATCCCTTATGTGTTCCGACACAAATATAGTAATTGGTGGCCAGATGACTATCCAAGACGATTGAACAACTGAAGCTTTCATGTGTTCGAAATGGGCCACTCGGGCCCCCATACCAGCAGCCCTTTCTCTTCCAGCTATATAATCTGACAGCAAACTGCCTGCCATGCTGTGCCGTTCAAAGAGGTTTTTATAAAAAGCAGGATTTGTTCTCTGTTGGTGTCTCAGAGGAATGAACATTTGTGGCTCCTAATTCTCTTGTTCAGCTGTATTTTTTTTTTGAGTATGACTCTTCAAATGTAATTGTGTTTGTGTTTGCTCGTTTTTTTTACATAAGTGGATGTTTGTCGTCAATGGAATTCTTTGTATTTTTCTATAGATACACAAGAATGTTGAATACGGTATTTTACTTGCGTAATCTGATGGATTTCTAAATGAAAAGTGATATTCAGCAAGAAAAAATGTAGATTTTTCTTGCATGCGGCTACATTTAGATTTATGATTCTTTTCCTCAGGATTAAAGTGTTGTGGAAAGTGGGTGTTAATCAGAAACAAGTCAGATGTTTGGACAGTAAGAGTTGAGAAATAACGTGGATTGGTGACATCAGCTAGAAGGAAAAGTTGTTTAGGATGTGGAAAGAGGAAGAGGATTTTTAGACATTACGAAGACAAACTTTCTTTTATTTTAGAAAAAAGTGCACAGGAGGATCATGCACAAAAACACCACAAATGTGCATTAATAAAATAGTGTTGATACATGTCACATATTGAATTGAATGCTGGAGGTAAAAATGTCTCGCTGTCGCCCCCTGCAGGTTCCAGGAGATGTGTTACAAGGCCTATTTGGCCATCAGGCAGCACGCCAATCTGTTCATCAACCTCTTCTCCATGATGCTGGGCTCAGGCATGCCAGAGCTGCAGTCCTTCGATGACATTGCTTACATCCGCAAGACCCTGGCGCTTGATAAAACTGAGCAGGAGGCTCTGGACTACTTCATGAAGCAGATGAATGATGCTCACCATGGCGGATGGACAACCAAGATGGACTGGATCTTCCACACCATCCGACATCACGCCCAAAACTGAGCCGAGCAGATCTCAGCCCACTGCTGGAACTTACGAACGGATAACGGGCAGAAACGAGACCTTCGTTCTTGGACGCACTGCCCGATTTATGCCATGTGTCGTCATGGCGCTCAAACCTCATGTACAAATGACCTTCAGAGCACTAAAACAACCCAGAAGGACTTTTTTGTGTCCTGTTTTTGTTTTTTCCCATTTGAGGCACCTGTACGGATCTCTTGCTCACCATCATACAGTGTAATTGTACATTATTGCAGGTTGTTTAAACCCCGTGACTATTAAACCCCTCGTGCTGCTCTTTTCCTGAAGAGATCGTTTTTCTCATTATTATTCATAAATATTTTGTTCTGGGGGGGGCAAAACAAACGTTCTGTGAGAAGAAGGTTCTGCACTCTTCAGGAGTTTTCGTGGGGGTGTCCATGTCTTCCTTTTCAAAACGACAAATGCCTTCAAATATGCACTGAACCTCTGCGAACATAAAACAAAAACAGGGTATGAAACTTTCTCGTCTGCCGCCTGGCCTTTCTTTTCAAAACCAACACTAATCCCCTGAAAGCCAGTGGAGGCATAGCAGTAAGAAACTGATGGTGCTGATTCCAGTCATATTGGTGAATTGTGCTTCTGTTATTTGAGTTCATCGGACTGCACAGGCCTTTATAAGAGACGGATGATTAGGTTTTGTTTGTTCTTTATATGCACAGCGAGCTATAATGATCGCCTGGATACCGTATTATGCACTGGACGTGAAGACTTTATTTTCATTTTTATTACGAATTTTTGTGCTTTTGCATTTTGGCCTCATAGTAGCAATACATACTCAAACTCATACAGATGTCTTTCAACTGTTCTGAGGGGCTTTGTGTCTATAACAACACAAGTTCTACATATGCACATAACGTACTACATTTACGTTTTATACACTTGTGTGTTGCTTTGGAACCGAACCCGTGACCTTAAGTTGCTAGCTTCTTGCTCTACCAGTCAAGCTACAGAAACACTATACCATGTTCAAGTACTTACTCTAAATATTACATTTAAAAAAGTAAAAAATGCAGATTATCCAAAGGCGATAGATCACAATCTGACACCAAGGGCAACTACTAACATTAATCAGCCAATACCGTTAGTTTCACCGCCAGTCACTGTCAGCCAAACATTTAGCGTGGCGTGCCGGTTCATAGCAAATCAGGTCATACTTTAATCTTATTGGTTTTGTCTGGCTCCAGTGTGAGAAACACCAGAGGAATCCAGGTTATCTACAGAGGCTTTCTGTGTTGTCTTGGTCGTCCAGCGTGTTTGAGTTGTGATTGTCCCACGAGACTCCCTGAAAGAGCAGTTTATGAAGCCTTAATCGACACTCACATAGTATAAATGAATATTCTTTCCCCCCCTCCCCCCTGTGCCCTTGCGAGCCACAGAAAAGAAGGCTCTCATGCATTGTGTGAGAGAGAATACGTTGTTCTCCTTTCTGTTGAGTTACCGTAGCTCTAAGCTCTTGGAACAACATTTTCCCACAACACTAAAGCTGTCCCGACCTTTCCTGTTAGCATTTGTTGACTCTTTTACTGATGCAGATCTCTGGTCATTGTTCGCGCAGAAGAAGAAGCGTTAAAAAAGATGGTGCTTTGTTGTTAATCAGTATATAGAAAGAATCTATTGATGAAATGGATGTTTTTAGACAGTGAAATGCCTTTTAAATGCTTTTGAGTGGATGACACTGGTAAAGCAATTTACCAATAACACTACAGTACAGTGCAGTGTAACTACATGTATACTATACACACACACACACAGTACATGAATATATATGTAAACATACAAAGTGGACAATGTACAGTGAATGTTTAGGGTGCCGGATGTCTCGGGCGTGATGGGTTTTACCTTACAAAAAGAGGCCAGATAAAGGGTATATTAAATCAGACATGTTATCAAATGTTATGTAGGCATTAGTGGAAAAGTGAAAATCCCTTCACTGTTTTGCACAGAAGAACTGACGAATTTTAATTGAATTGATATGGATGAACAGGAAGTTAGAGCGCCCTCTTGAGTCAGATTAAGTGCCTTGCATGGGGCTGTCAGGGGCGGTGTTCACTACAAACTGCTCCCTTAGCCTGCCCATTTACCAGCTTTCGGGATTACAGAGACCATTCTGGATTTTGCTTCTGAAACCACTGAGCTACAGATCCCTGACAGGTCATATCCAAACCAACCACAGAGTGTCAGCGTTACATGACTTGCGCATGAAGATTTGTGTCAGGCGCAGATCCACACATTCACTTTCTGACTGATCTCGACTCTTATCAGTTAATCCAGGCTCTAATCCATTACTTTGAAGCTGTGAAAGTGTCTGTTTTATGCATTAGGTGCAATCGTGCTATGTAAATCAATATATAGCTGCTGGCAGGAAACTGAAATACTATTTCATTTTACACACCACTGCCTTTTTTGTTTGTTTGTGTGTGTTTATTTTTGTTGTGACCCTGTACGTGAGATTTACAGTCTGATCGTACCTGCATTTCCACCTTAAAAGGTCAATCAGTGCTTTATTTATATCTGTTTGTTACGACGATCTGATCAATGTAGGAAAAGCCGAAGACGGCGACATTTTCATGTTACAATCTGAAAGAGCTGCAGTTGAGTTCTTCAGCTCTGAAAAAATACTGGACAACATCAGTGCAAATCATAAGCAATTTGTTTTTCTACTGTTTTAATTCCGAGCGTGTCTGAGCGCGACATGTTGCTGTGGTGTTTAACACGTGTGCATTCATTTGCTCTACATGAGGTTATCTTTTTGTAAACGTCTCTTATATGCAGTCAACAAACATACATACTTGGCCTCAGACGGATGTATTGCTGGTGGTTCTCGCAGTATTTCTTTGTTTGCTTTCTTCCTTTGTCGTCAGTTCAGACGGACGCTTTCATGTCCTACATGTTTTTATGAATCATCCTTTTGCTCTAACTGCCCAAAAAAAATCAGCTGTGTTAGAAGTTAGTCATCGTTTAATTCATGGTTCTGTTGGTGTGTTCTCGTCTGTACAGGATACAGGTTTTGGGCTGGACCTTCTAAAAAGCCCATTCAAAAACATCTAATGTGATCAATAACTTTCTGATTTCCTTTTTTAAATCATTTATGACTTGCAAACAAAAATACTAAGATGCAGAAATTCTGGAGTCTTGTATGATGAAGCAGAAAAACAGAGATAAAATGTTTATTAAGTTTGAGTTGTACTTGAATTTCATAGCTCAGAACTGCCTTTGTGCGTCAACAAACAAAGTTGTCAAGGTTACAAAGCACTGAAGGTTCTGATACCGATTGTGAATGTGTAAATGGATCAGTCAGGAGTCACTTGCTCCAGTTAAAAAGTACTTACACCAATAAAAAAAATAGATAAAAGATCATCTGAATTCAAAGCAACATGGAAATGTATTTGCTTTCATGTGAAGACTGTTAGGAGAATATGAAAGATTTTATGAATAGAAGGTCAAAGTGCAATTCTGATTCTGAATTCTGATTCGATTTCTGAAATGGTTTGAGTGATCACATTTCTCTCTGTATTGCTGTTACATTGTACTCATATTTCATATTGAATTATGATGTCATAGCGATATAATTTTCGTTACAATCACTATTATGAAATTATATATAACGGGCCAAATACTTTTGTTCACCTCCTTCCTTGCATGAGATTAAAATAATGAAAAGTTGCGCTTTCTGTTGATCATCTGTAGATGGGAGAGATCTTTGGCTTGCACTCAGTAGAAACCATCAGTAAACCGGCATCAGTTACAACGCCTCATCTTCAGTTTGTTTTCATTGTGCACTTCAGTTCAAATGTAACTTTGTATCCAGTCTGTCTTCAATATTTTGAGTGTTATGTGACTATGTACAAATAAACATATTTAAAACTAAATTAAAAACTGCATTCCTATTTCTTGCTAATCTGCATGTTTTACTCATATAGTGACATTAACTTCAGATTAACGTTTCTTTAAACACTTTGCTATATGCAGTTTAATGGTACAGGTATAGTTTATACACAGACTTAAAAGAATTTAGAAAAGATGCTAGCAGTGACGTCATTATGATTTTCATATGGCCTGTTATTCAAAGAGAGATCTATACTGCATTGAATGTGTGTGAGGGGGTTTGACGGTCCAGAAAAAGAGAGACCCCACACTTATATAGCGCCACATGCATAAAGGTTTTATTTTCTTGCTGTAGCTGTTAAATGTTGCCTAAATGTTTGCTTTTAAGGTGCGTACTGCCTTTAAACTTTTCGTCTGGCAAGCAATAA
>JAZGTJ010019609.1:0-10813 GCA_036877575.1 Botia almorhae | reverse complement strand
TTGTTTTGGTTAGTTTTCTTGTGATTTGTCTCCTGTTTTCTTACTTGGTTAATAAAATCTCTTTCTTTTATACCGCTGTCTGCAACTGGGTTCTTCTTGTTCTCACAAACCTGACAAAACGTTGCATCTGGAAAGAGGTAAACTTGCTTTAAGCTGCATTGAACCTTGATGGTATATCATGCGAAGTTATTTGGTGATAGTGGTGTTAGGAAGTTTCTGGTGCGTCTGAGATCGACGAATAATCTTTCATAAGGTAAGTAGACTTGTGAATTATACATCATAACAGAAACTCGTTAACTCATTTCACTAAATGTCCAGTTTTGTTGTTCAGTGATCTCCACCATGTATCCTTTAATAATAAAATTTGTAGACCTACCCCATGGTATAACAATTACCTAGGCCTGTAATAAAATAGGCTACCTAAAATTATGAAAAGCATATCGTAATCTCTCATAAACATAAGATTGTTGTTTAGGTCATACATATCATACCATGTAATATTAGAATAGGTAGCCTTTAGTTTTAAAATACTTACCGTATAAATGATTTGTAATTTCACAGGTTGTTACCCCTTTATTTCCCAAACGTTGCATATTATTGCCCTATACCTACACGGAGGTACTGAATAGGTACACTATAATTCCAAAAAAGGTACGTGGTAACTTCAGTTTACTTACACGGTTCATTGCAGGGTAATTATCTGGTTTGTTTCCCCCTATGACCCAAACGCAACATGTTCCCTTTTACCTACACGTACGTTCTTTATAGGTACCGTATAATTACAGAAACGTATACCGTAAATTCAATATACTTACGCAGTTCTTTTGCGGGTTGTAATCTAAAGCGTTACCAAAGAATGTGTCATCTAAATATGTAACCATTGACTGGCACAGTGTTAAATTGGTTAGTAATCAAATCTTTCTGTTTCCCTTTCAATTTATTCTTCTTTCGGTGAGTGTTCTTTCTTTATTCTCTTATCCTGGCATTCAGAAGAGAAAAGATGTTTCACACAGACCCACAGAAATGCATTTATTTAGCCAGTGTATGACAGAACTACTACCACACAAACTATTCTGTTTAAACTATTCTATATATAACACCACCTAAGACACACACATTTGTACAGCTATGTTTGTGAAGACATTTATTGACACAATGCAATCTCTAACCCCTTTACCCTAACCATAACCATCACAAAAATACCTCATCTTTACCCTAAAATTAACCTTAACCTAATTCTAACCTTAACCCTAAAACCAAGGTGTCAGAAAGTGAGAATCGGCCAATATGTCCTCACTTTACTCTCTTTGTCCACACTGGTCCTCACAAAGATAGATGTACACACACAAACACAGTATTGTATTTTTCATCATACAATATAGACTTATTAAAGCATCTGCCGTAGAGACATAACTTTACTAGATTTTACTTAGATTTTACTAAAATCACAAGTCAAAAATCTAATAAAAAAATCATACAACAAATTATACAGCCATACAAATTCTGCTTGCTTCCACAACTACAAAGCCAAGAATAAATTTTAAAATCAAAATCAAACACCAATGCATAAAGATAAATATGTCCCAGGATGACCAGGATGATGTCCCAGAAATCCCCAGTTCTCATATATATACTCATAAGTACAAAGTAAAAGCCTGGGGCCTTTGGGAGGTTCTTTTAAAAGTGTTTAAAAGCGATGAAGGTATTCTGAGTTATGAGACAATGTGACGTTATAATAATAGTGGTGTAATGTAGGGGTGGTGTACTTGGCAGGGCAGGAGGAGGGCTGCTAGGAGACACCCAGACGCTTTGATTTCTTTTCCTGTTCACATTTTTGATTCCCTCATTTTCTTGCTTAACCAACACAAGCAGATAAAAATACAGCACACTCAGATGATGCCAACAACAACAACAAGAAATTAAGACTCTTATTAAGACAATGACTCTATTGCTCACTCTCTCTTTTCTTCTAGAACTGCCCTAATTGCACTTTTTTTATTAATTACAGGATTAAAATAAAAATCATTGTAATAATATTCTCTGACTAGACTACTGAGAAGGAATTAAAACAATAAAACTTAAAAATAATGATCACCAGAATATCCATGTATTTTTTTAGCTATGCAAAAACTATGTATGATCAATAATCACAACTCTGAAATCACCTTAATTATAAAAAAGCTCATCTGGACACTGTCCCAATAAGAATGAAATAAGGATGCTGATATACATTTAGTTTAATTTCAGATGGAGAGATATAACAATATAATACCTGCCTGAAAAACTACAGTTTACAGCAAAAATCTTGTGTGAAGTGTAGCTGTGTAGCAACTATTAGTTTTATTATTCTGCAAGGTAAGGTGCTTGTTTTGTTAGCAGTGTGTGTCTAAGTGAATATAAAGTGGCTCGGCTTGGGGTGTGGGAGACAGGTTTAAGAGGCAGGCTGAAAATGAGGTTGGGTCAGTGGTTTATAAAGAAAGGCTCTTAGCATTCACACGTAATAGAGATCTTTTGGTGGGTCAGCCCATGACTAAGGGAATGCCCTTGCTCTGTCTGAAGCCTACTCTCTACATTGGCAGCTGCCTCCTAAGGTAGTATCCTAACTAAAATGGAACCTTAAAAATTACTGACATAAAGCAATCTCCAAAGACAAAAACACAACAGGGCACACAAATAGTTTCTCAAGAAATTGCTTGATTCCAACAGATATTAGATCAAGTAGTAAATTAACTGTTTTTTCAGTTTTAAATGTTTGTTAAATTGATTTAAAAATCACAAATCACAACACAAATAAGCAATAAGCAAAACTAAAATTATGCTGCCTACCTTTTAAATCAGACTGCACGTCAGAATCAAACCTATGATGTCTTACAATAAGCAGAATTTCAGAAGAGCAGCTGATGGCTGGGTCACTATGGATTCCGTATGAATTTTGAGATGCCTTTAAACATTTGTGTGTGTGTTTTTGTTTTCTACCACTGTGGGGACCAAAAAATCCCCACAAGGATGGTAAAATAATGCTTATTTGAAAATGTAAAAATGTAAAAAGATTTCTGTGAGTGTAAGTTTTAAGAGTAGTGAGGGTTAGGGGATACAATATCCAGTTTGTACAGTATAAAGATCATTATGTCTATGATAAATCCCCACTACAAAATGCAAGGCCGGTGTCACTACCTTTTTTGGAATGAATTTGGTTGCAGAATGAAGCTGTAAACAACATCTGTGTGTACAAAACAGGATTTAGCACTCAAAAGAGGATTGACAACTGTGACAACTCTGCAGTGTGAACACATTCTTATTTTATTTGCGTTCCATCAAAGTCCCATTAAAGAAGGTCTCTTTACTCTGCAGCTATTTTAGTAATACAAGACCAAGTCCTATCTACTTAAATGGGGGAAGACCCAATATCTCTATCTACATGATGCTCCAGCTTCTGTGCTCAGCATTCTGTACAGAGCCATTCCTCAAAGAATTGTTAGTGTTTAGCAATTGATGATTGGCGATTTATACCGCAAGGCAGGACTACCTTTGCTAAAGCGGCTATATTTAGCGTTGCATTTTCCTCCATGCATAGTAAAAGAATTGCAGCATCTTGTTAATATCTATAATCTTCAGTTCCATGTCAACAAGAGGTGAAACAGAGGTCCCTAAGGAACCCTAAGCTTCCAAAACACACTGTTCCACTGAAATTATGTGACTGGTTACAGTAATTCCTGTAAAGGAGACATTGACTCGATTATTGATTTTTTAAAGAAATATTGACAGGACACTATGAAAACCTACAAACAGATTTTTGACCATGAAAAATGACCTCTAGAAAACGATCGCCATCTCACTAATGTAAAAGGGTTCGGGACAACACAGAATATTCCATTACCAAGAACAAACAGACTCAGCCCTTGACTCCAGCATTAATGATACAGTTTGGTCCCACCTGAGGTCAAAGTTCATAGGTTAAAGCTTAGATGAGGGCAAACAAGAGAGCCTAAAAGTTTAGTCATGCTGCTAAGAGTGGTCCAGTTCATTGTTAAGGCCTTTGTTAGCTAAAATAATCCAGATAATTGCTAATTGAAAATGTATTCTATTGTGCCAGTCAATAGAGGCCAGCTTTCATATTAGTAATGTGTTCTCCACAGTAATGTATTCTACACGCTGTTACACAAATCAATAACAAGATACAGGCCCAGAGTTTCTCTTTTCAATCTGGGAAAATACAATTCTGTGGTCACCAGAGCATCATATAAAATGTGTTTCTACCGCTATTATCACACAATCATAAACAAACTTCGGCAATAAAACTTTAAGACACACAATATCATCATTGTATTACGTGCTGGCTGCTATCTACACAACCAGCATTCTAATTGAAATGGGATTTGATACATTACATAGATAGTAACTCAGCAAGGCTAATGATATGATACTCCAATAGGAATAAAAACTAGAGGTGTATATCAGACATCTCCTCAGGATACGATATAATATCGATTCTCTCATCCGGTGATTCGATATTTTCTCAAAAAACCCAGCGATATGATTATGATTCGATCCATTGAGGGTTATATTGATTTTTTTATATTTAGATATTATGTATCTAGTTTACACAGCCAGTTAAATTTTTTTCTTACAAACGTAACAAAAATGCATTAACATAAACGTTTAATTAAACGTAAAATTGCACATCCAGTATCCCAATTGGGCATTTACAAGAAAAGGATACACTTTCGTTTATATTTTTTAAATAATTAAAAAAAATTATAAATATAATTTTATCAGCCAAAGTATTTTTGTCAAATCCACGTTTTCTTTTTAAATGCACTGACAAGTTTGTTGTATTTCCTGAGTAATTTACCTGGTATGTTTATAAATTACATGGGTTTTCGTTGTCTTTTCCCAAATACAAATATTTTGTATTTTCCCAAATACAAAATATTTACGTACCCACAATTTGCGTCCAACAGCAGACACAAAATCTGTGTCTGTTGTTTTTGCTGCTATGACTGCTTTGTTGCATCTGATGCACCAAAAAATTATATGAAAATGATATTGATACTTACAGTATAGTAAGAAAATGATAAAACGAGCTTCGGTGAAAATGCGTAGTGGACTTCACATTGGACAATATTAAAATAAAAGTACCCATATTTTACGTACCTATATAAAAGCATAGGTACTATATAAAAGTATCAATATTTTACGCGTAGCGTCGATGCATCGTTAGACATTAGATCAATACATTTGATACACATTTGATACACATCACATCAATACACATCACATTTCGATAAAACCAATAAAATTTAAAAAAGCAGAAAACATTATAAATAATCAATTTATAACTAATTCATAATTATATTTGGCTACTTTATATCAATACTTTGTAGTATTAAATGCAATAAGTGTATTTATAGTCAAATGTTTCAAAAATATATCTTGGATACATTTTTTGCTAATCTTGTCCCAAAGAATTTTGGAATTTTGGAGTTTGGTCTGTCAGGCTGGTGATGAGGTCCTCAAGCTTGCTCTAAATATTTAAATCAGGTTGGGTAATTGGGTCACTACTGTAACTCACCTCCCAGTCCAGGTCTCAGCCGGTTATCATAGCCATCCAGCAGGCGGTCCAGGATACGTGTGAACAGGGTGATGTTGTTTTTGAAGGCGTCTGTTGTGGAATCTGCATATGCTGACCTATACAAACCAAGCATATAGGTAAATTAAACAGTTTTGCAACTTAGCAGAGAGGCATCAGATTAAGAAAACATTTAAGATGATAGAAAGCATGGGAAGAATGAGAAATTATGTGATCTTCCAGTGCTGTCTATTTTTTCAGGTCACAAATTAAACTAGTTTCCATCCTGCCACAAGTTCCAACTATTATTTGAAAGTTTCAAAAAATCATTATACCGGATTCAGATTCAATTTTAAATGACATCCAGCTTTAGGACTGACTCAGTTTAGCCGTCTTTAAACACTGTGACGTTATTAGAGCGTTCTTTTGTTCTGTTCCTCATGTTCTATTAACAGTAATGTCCATGTGTCATGCAGCTAAAGAACATAATTAACATACTTAAGCATAATTGCTTTAATTAGCATAAACAATCATGCATACATTACGAGTATCAACTTGATTGGTTTGATTGCAGAGCTGCCTACATAAACAGCATTTTTAGGGATCATAAACATCTTTGCAAATACTGTTCCAGGAAGTAACAGTTATTATGCTAATATAATTATGCAATATGTACATATATATGTGTGTACATTGGTGTATGTATAGATACACTGTATTGGATTTATTGTCAAATAGACACTAACAGCCTTGTTTTTAATATGATGAGAAATGATCTATTTTACCAAACAATTGTGTGAGCGATGAAAATCGCTCTTCATACTGCAACAGAACCAGACTGTGAACAGACATGATTGTGCAAGTTCCCCTGAACAGGATTTCTGTCCAAAACATTCCAAAGTAGTTCAGCTGGCACAGCACCATATGTATCACTCTACACACTGCCACAGGGAAACTACTCATTATGTGATAGATTGGCAGTTAATTTTCACATAAGCCAGACTTACACCAGAAGTATTTAAAACGAGCTATCCTTAATTAGTTTTCTTAACATCTTTTAATGAACAATAAATATTTGCAGTAATACCATGTATTCTGTTTTCCATGTTGTACATTTGCTAATTTTTTTGTGTTTTATTTTTCATTATATGTACCGCTGCTTTGAAGCAATGCAACATTGTAAAAAGCACTATATAAATAAAATATAATTTAATTTTGCATGGACAATATAGACCTATTTAAAGTAAAAAAAAATGGAAAGAATTCTGCTCATATGCTTCTTTTTGGTTGGAGGACAAACCTGGTCCAGTTGTGACCCAGATTAGAATCTGAACCCATCTAATTCTAGAGTAACTGAGGGTGAATTAATTGCTGATGAAAACCAGCAAAGCATATTTCATTAATTTAATTTATGACACAAGCACTAAGGACTGGACTGCTTATCACATACATTATCTAGATTTATAGATATATTGGCTTATTGATTGGTTTGGGATGAGATGGTCTGACCCTGTTCTTTCCTTGGAGAGTGACAGTCCATGTCAATGACTTGATATGAATAAAAGCAGATAGCCAAGTCCAAAATGGAATGCGAGGAGAATAATTAGAATGCATGTGATCACTACTTTATCATGGCTTTAAAACACAAAATCAGGGGAACACTTCTTATTACTGTTTAATCAGCACCAATCAACAATTTCAAAACAGGCTAATTTTAATTTCAGAATGTGATTGGATTTAACCATTTTAACAATATAAACTATGAAACCTTTGAAAATATTCAAAATAGCAGCAAATTTATAAACATTTAATATAATTTTTTCTATTTCACGTCCCCTATTTTGCATTTTCTTGCTCGTACAGTGAACTTAGTATCTCACACATTTATATTTACATTACATTTACATTTAGTAATTTAGCTGACGCTTTTATCCAAAGCAATTTACAAATGAGGACAAGGAAGCAATTTCAACAACTATAAAAGCAACAATGAATAAGTGCTATAGACAGGTCTCAGGTAATCCAGCACAGTATAAGCAGGCGAAATATTTATTTTATTTTTTTAATAAAAGAAGTAGAAGTAGAGGTAGAGGCAGTGGCATTGTTTTAGTTGATTAGTTAAGGAAGTGGAGACGAAATAGTTCACCGTGTTAGTTGTTTCTTGAAAACAGCTAATGACTTAGCCATTCTGAGAGTTATGAAGTTCATTCCACCAACCGGGCAGAGTGAAAGTGTGTTCTCCCTCTTTGGGATGGAACCACAAGGCGAAGTTCATTAGCTGAGCGCAAGTTTCTGGGGGGCACATAAGTGCGAAGAAGTGAGAGCAGGTAAGGAGGTGCGAATCGAGTAGTCACTTGGAATGTGACCATTCCAAACATCAGAGCCTTGAAACTGATGCTAGCAGCTACTGGCAGCCAGTGCAACTGGATGAACAGCACACAGACGCCTAATGAGCCTTTTTCTTTGGCACTTTATAGGCCACTAAATCTTAAAGCTAAAACAAACAAACAAACAAAAACATGCTAATTTACATTTAAATATTAGGACTTCATGGTCACAATTAAAAAAATATAATGTTGTTTCAATTTGATAAAAGAAATGTCATCTTATTCACCTTAATGAGAACGCGCTGCTCATCGTACTTTCTAATCTCCACACGTTGTTGTGCACCACCTAGAGGATTCGAGTCTAATCATATGCGATAATCAATATTTTCAGGAAGCTACCCTAAAAACAAACTGGTTTGCATGAATTAAACTGGCATTAATTGTTCCTCATTGAATAAACATTAACGTCTCTGTCAGTCTTGTTCACCGGAGCGATTTCTTTTGTTGACCACCTCAGAAGCGTAAAAGTCTCCAGTTACGCACGAACACAGGTTCATGCCATATATCAGAAACGTGTAAAAATGACAAATATGTATAATTTTATTGTATTAACATGCACAACATCCTTAACCTTATTCTAAGAAATAAGATATAAATGCAAGTCCTTACCTCGTGTGCCAAAACAGCGTTAATGAGCCTAAGAAAAACAGATGACACGGGAGCAGCCTTTCCCTCATTTCTGCAATTCAAACCTGTATTTTAAAAGACAAAGCGCTTAAAATCTATAAAGCATGTAATACATCTGCGTTTGGTTTTTGCAATAAACTGTAGATCACAATGTACAATGACGAGTTAAGTTCATCAGTCCAATAAGTGCTCCCTGATCCATGAGCCACCTGCTGATCTCACGCAATGGATGCAAGACGTTTGATTAATATTTACAGCGCGTTAACAAATATTCATCCTTTAGTATTCACTGACATGGCGCGTTCGTGATATGAATATCAATTATCATGCGCTTGAACCCCTTAAAAAAGCATAAGATAAGACAAAACGTGACAAAGTGTTCACGACTTACATGCGCTGTGTAGTAAAACCTCCAATATGTAAATGTAACACATGAGTGATCATTTATACACACGGCCATAAATACAAACGCAAAATTATGCTTTACTCAAAGAGGAGGACACCCACCTGTAATTCACCAAATCTTTCTTTGCTCTGAAAAGAAGCTGATCAAACCAAAATCGGAATGTGAAAGTTTATTCCCAGACGCTGGAACCGAAAACGCGATCAAGATTCTTGTTTAAGAGCGCGCACGTGGATCGAGAACGAGCTTTAATAATGTTCCATCGCGGTAAATAATAATACACTATATTAACGCGAGCATCAGAGAGAGTCCCCGGTCCTATCCAACCGCGTCTTTCTTTCTCTCCCTCTTTCATTAACGCACTGACGTGCCCTGATCCGCCGTGATCTTCAATTTTCTTCACTGAATCTTATACTCCTTGCTATATTTTTTGGTTAAAAGAAAGAAAAGGGTATAACTACAAAGAAAAGACACGCAGGGAACTGGGTCCTAAAGGCAGTTCTATTATGTCAGAGAGTCTATCACACATCCACAACAGCGTTGTGTAACGGTGTATGGTCGATTATACCGGATTCCTTTGAAATGTCGAAGCTATTAAGGTTTTGACACTATGCTTAGGTCAGGTTAACCTAAGGTTAAACGAAATAATTACTTAAACATGAAAACTTATTATTTACTCACGCACACGTCGTTTAAGCTCTATGATGTTTTAGTGAAATGACACTTCCACATGCACACAGTTAATTAATCAATTAAAACAAGTTTCTGTGCTTATCCAATCAATGTTATTTACCTTGTCGATATGCAAATTGTAGGGATTACGAAAATACAGTGGGAAATAACCTGACAACTGTGGAAAATGCTAACCCCTGCCCGAGCCGTGTGAAACAGGAAACAATGCAGAATTTTGCTAATCCAGTTTAACAAATGACCATTTATTGTTTTTAATGCTCCTGTTGAGCCATTTCTTCCAATTCAGCCCCAGTTTGTTCTGTGGTTAGCTTGTAATAATAGCAATGTTTCTGCTGGTGGTCTTTCATTTGTTAAACACCGATCTAAGATTAAGTCTGTTAGTTATACATTACTAATGGCTTAGACTTCAACATATAATACATATTTTAATCAAAGCTCACCTCTGAATATTTTATGTCCTCTTGTGATATGAAAAGCAGGGGGTATCGCTTAATAATCACTATATATGCTTGTGCACCCACACTGAATTACATGACCATAATATAGATTCAAATCTTCATCTTAATCTAGGAAAGCTGCAATAAACATTATGATGGTTATAATATTTTATGACCTCTCCATGTTTATTTGTGGTGGTGGGGCATTCATACACAATTCCACTGACACAATACTTCTTCCTAAACCAAAACAGGGGACAACCAATGACTTTAATTTGCCAGCTTTTATTGGACCAGTGTGTTCAACACCAAATGAACAAATTGAATTGTAAAGCAGCCATTTTTAATTATGTCATTGAACTAATTTCTGCCTACACTAGAGTAGCAAGTATGTAACTTCTATTGAAAGCAATTTATTTAGAAGCCTATATTCATCATTGAAGCCCAGATGATGAATGCAGATAACAGGCTCAACATAAATATTTAAAGTGGAAAGGCAGCCCTGCTGGCCTGCAGTTTCAAGGAGATGGATGGCAATGTGTAAAGCTATATGCCAATGTGTGGTCAAGAAGATGGCGGCGCGACAGTAGTGCACAGCGGCCGCTCCGGATACAAAATGGTGCTTTTTGTTTGTTTACGTGAACATTCAACGGCGCATGGACATCGATGCCACCGGTGTCCGTGTTTACAACCGCAA
>JAZGTJ010019608.1:0-10814 GCA_036877575.1 Botia almorhae | reverse complement strand
ATTGGAGGATTTATCTGGGAAAGGGAAGAAGAGAGAACGTCGATAAATGTTGAGGCTGCGAGGTTTTAGGGAGCAGTGTGGAGCGCCCATGCATAAGACTCATGGTGTATAGGTTTTAGTTCTGCAGCCAGAGCTCTGTATGCTTTATCCATTTGCTTCATTAAAAGATTGAACTTTCAATTCCGCCTCTGTCCGATTTTTGAACATGCAGGACTAGAGAAAAGTCCAACAGTGGTATCAATGTTTTAGATCGGAAATGCAAAAACAGACATATTCGCAAAATATTTCAGACAAAAAGAAATATTACCCCAAAAGGGAAATTCTACTGGGGTTCCTTTATAACAAATATTAATTGGAGAAAGGCCTGGCTTTTGGCAAATAAATTTTGTATATCTAATAAGGTTAAGGAGATTCATTATAAAATTCTTCATAAAATGCATCCTGTTAATTTATCTTTCTAAATATTCTGATATTGATGAGTCTTGCTCGTTTTGTGGCTTCGTTGAGGAAACAGCTGCCCATTTGTTTTTTGATTGTGGTGTTACCAACAAATTATGGGTTGACTTAAGCTCATATATTTCTAGCCTTAAAAATGTAACCCATACTTTTAACCTCAAAGATGTTATTTTTTATTATGAAAATCCAAAACATTTATCTGTTGATTATGTTGTTAACTTTCTTATACTGAATGCAAAATGTTTCATTCATAAGCAAAAATGGCTTAACTCTCCTCTGTCTTTTTCCCCTTTTCTTGCTGATCTTGATTCTGTTGTTTCTTCTCTTAGACTTATAAATAACAAAAAGAGCGCCAATTTTTTGTTGCATTATGACAATTTTTCTAAAAAGATGTAACTTATTTTTATGCTTTTCTTTTCTGTGTGGATTGCACCATAATTTGATGTAAGCAAATCAAGAATATTATTTTTATATTTGTATCTTATGATTGTTCCTTGTAGGAATTTATCAGTCTGTAAATTCCCTGTTCTTGTATGTGTTGTACAAGTTTTGCAATAAAAAAAACTCTTGCTTTTATATTCCGTGTGTTACTGTTCACAGTGAGCCAAAATATTATTATTATTATTTTTAAACAAATAAACACAATTAAGAGGCATAAAAATGCATGTATTGCTTTAGTGCATCAGATCACAAATAATAGATTTTCATGTTTTTTTTCAACTTTTATTTTTGATTTTAATGTTTAAATACAGTAATTTTGCACATTGTACATTACATAGAGTAATTTTTCACACCAGCGTTTGTATAGTACATATTATACATACATATTATCCACAAGAGTGAGTGAGTGAGTGAGTGAGTGAATGTATGTATGTATCTGTCTATTTGTATATTTATATGTATGTATATAATAAAATATCGTAATAAAGTAATTAATCAAGTCTTTATGTATTTGATCGGAAATACAGGAATAATGTGAAATTATACTGTAATGTATTTAAATATGTCAATTCTTACAATGATGCAAAGCTGAATTTTCAGCATCATTCCTCCAGCCCTCAGTGTTAAATGATTATCCTAAATCATTGTGATGATGATTTGTTTATCATTGAACATTTCTTTATATTTTTGAGAAAACCCTAAAACATTTTTTTTCTAATAGCCTAAGCATATACACCACTGTTTAAAAATGTGGAGATCAGTAAGTTTTTTTAATGTATTTTGTTTCTCTGTTTTTTCTGTTTTTTTTTTTATTTTTATTGTCAGTTTAAATGATAAAAACAATATTAATAATAAAAATACTAATAATAGTGAAGTGATACAGAAATATTTTATTATATATTATATATACTGTTCCTTGTTCGGAGTGACACTGAATACTATAAAAAAAGTAATTTTACTGTGCACTTTTTGTAGAAATGTAAAGTCAAAATCACTCCAAACATCATGCATTCTGGCACTTCAATCACATCCCATTTTCAAACACTCATAAAAATCTTTCCTTAATAGGAACAATTCTGTTAATTGATCTTTATTTAGAGTAATCTCTATTATTGCTGTATCAAATTTCAAATCATTTTACTGTACAGTTTTGGAGATACGTAAAATCAAAATCACTCCCAAAATCAAGTGCAATCTTTTACGTCCTATGTTTAAGCACTCATAATTTTTGGTCCTTAAAAGGTTTGCTCAGTCTGTCCAAAGCTCCTGATTCAGAGTCACCCTGAGTACAACTGTATCCAGTATCACTAATAAAAATCTTTCCTTAAGAGGTTTGCTCATTCTGTCAAAGTCATTTCACTGTATAGTTGCTATATAAAATTGCTGTTTAAAATATGAGAAGTCAAAATCACCCATGTTCAAACAGTCATTCAAGTAGTCATGTGACCCTGACTACTACATTATCACATTATCATTCAGTTTATTGTTTATGTTTTAGAAAAAAGGCAAAATCACCCCAAACAACACTGTGTCTTCGAATCATGTCCCATATTCCAACACTTATAATTCAAACCTCTATTGACACAATCTTTCCTTTATAGGTTTGCTTATTCTGTCAACAGATGTTTCTTCATAGTAACTAACAACTGTTATATCGTTAATTTTTAAATAATTTTACTCTATGCTTTTTGAAAAATAAGTGCAACAAAGGCAAAATAAATAAAATAAACAAATAAACTATACTATACTGTAAATTATAATAAAATAAACAAAATAAAGTGTTATCATCGTCAAGCAAGGCCATGATATTATATTACTTTGATTTTTCTTTGTGTGTCAACTGTCTTCCCAGAGCCCTCTCTTGTTGTATCTGTAATTTTATTTAAATATTTTTTACTGTTCATCTCAACACTACTGTAATTGTAATGATTTAGTCAAAGTTAAGGAGAAAAAAGACATTCCAGCTAAGCAGATTTATTCAATTGACTGATGACTAAACAAATTCAGGTAAACCAAAAAATTGCTTTGCAGGCATTTATCACCATAAACAAAGACAACATCCTCAGGGCTATTAAAGACAGACATAATAAATTAGACTATAGAGGAAAGATTTGTAACCGTGGGCACAAATAAGGCCTAATCAAAGGGGAGATCAATCATCAGAATGAGAAAACCTCTTAAGGAAAGATTTTTGTGAGTGTTTGAAAATGGGACATGATAAGTAATAGAAGGCACTTCTGATGTTTGGGGTGATTCTGACCTCATATTTTAAAAACTATACAGTGAAATTACTTTGAAATCGAGACAGTAGTACTCAGGGTGACTCTGAACGAGAATGCATTGACAGAATGAGCAAAGTCCATCGCGTTCACTGCGTTCAAAATTCTGGTCAACTATTAGTACCCAGAATTTCAATAACAAGTGCTGGTGGTAGATCCTTCTCATTTTCGGCACCCAAACTTTGGAATAGTCTTCCCAGTGTTGTCCGGGAGGCAGATACACTCTATCATTTTAAATCTAGACTAAAGACCCACCTCTTTAATCTTGCCTATACAGTCATATGGATTTATTACTTAAATCCCCTAAGGGATTATTAGGCTGCATTAATTAGGTAAACCGGAACCGGGAACACTTCCCACAAGAACAGATGTACTGGCTCCACACTAAATCTGTCTTTCTTTCATTCCCCAAGGTCCTGTAGTCAGCTGGACCCAAACTCTGAGACCAGATGAACTGGATGGATGAAATGACCCTAAGACAGATCATCAGGATTTGATAGACTTCTTCTAAATGTAAATGTTCTTTAGTAAACCTACCATTATTTACATGACAACTTTTAGCTTTATTTTGTTCCCTGCTTAGTCACAGCATTGTGATGTTATGGCTGCAATTAGTAATATTATGCCTCACCGGTTTTTGTTGGCACGATCTCTCAGTGCCCGACATATTATCAAATATTATTGGAACCATCAATTTTCCATCAATAATTAACTATAACTCATCAAAATCAACTCTGTTCATATCTAAAACAGTTACAAATTGCAGCTTGAAAGTGCCGTCCTGGTCGAGCCTGGCTTCTCCCAAAAAATTTTTCTCCATCTATACATCATTGGAGTTTTGGTTCCTTGCCACTGTCGCCCTGTTGGCTTGCTTGCTGGATGACTGCTGACGTCTAACTAAGCGTGAAGAATCACGCAACAAGGCAGGCTGGTGAAAAAGACCCGGAGGGTGGGTTTATTACAATAAAGTGTAGTGCAGATGTGTAGCAGCCGGTGCAGCTGGTGTGGCTGGTGCAGCTCACGCTCCCTGTGTCCCTTGTGGCGGTGAGAGTGGGCGTCCGTGCGTGCTCCCCAAATGGCTGACGGTCACTCGCTGCTCTCTGCAATAAAGGATAGAAATATTCATTAGTCACCATCACCTCGAGACCCAGCTCTCCTGTGGGGCGAGCGGTGGTGGCTTAAAAAGCGGCGTTGCGATGCGGTGCAGCTGTGACCGGTCAGCCTGTGATGAGCTGACCGGTGACAGGTCCCATAAGATTTTGTTTATTATATGCCATCCCTATGTAAGCTGAAACGCATATCTTGCTCAACAATTTTGTGGTTTTATCGGTTCAGTCAACCCTTTATTCGTAAATATACTATAAACCTAATATACCTAATTAGTCTTTTACATCTCACACATATTATTTGCAATAATACCATTAACATGTCTGACATTTGTTCTGTGTATTTATTATTATTCTTTGTTTCTCTATGTAAAGCTGCTTTAAAGCAATGTAACATTGTAAAAAGCGCTATATAAATAAAATCGAATGGATCAATGAATCGAGGAGTATTAAAAATAAATAAAAAATCAGAACCTGGACAAAAAATCCACTTACAATCGAAAATGGCAGACTTCCTTTTGAGCAAAGCTAATGAGTGTAATTGTAATGATGAGTCAGAAGCACTGGGATCCATTTGCAGCATTTTATTCAGAGTAGTCAAACAGGCAGGGGTCGATAACCGGCAAACAGAAACAGAAGAGACAGGGCTAGGCAAAACACGAGGAACAGTCCAAAGATCGGGGCAGGCAGCAAACAGGCAAAAACGATAAACAATCCAAGATCAAACACAGTACGAACCAAAATGCAGGGGAAACAGCTCAGAGTTGATAGCCGTGGGAAATCAAGACTTCGAAATCAAGAGAATGGGAATGACTTAAATAGGGAATGGTAATGAGTAACAGGTGTGAGAGAGGAAGTGATCAGTCCCAGGTAAGAGGCAATAAGGGGAAATGGAGTCCGAATGCAAACTGATTAGTATTCCATTGAGGGTTCCCTCTGGTGGTGCAGGGGAGGCTCCTGCACCGCCTCCTCTGTAACAGAGTCCCCCAGCCTGCGAGCAGCTCCTGACGTGAGGTCGAGGGGTCGGCTTTTACGGATGTGTCCTGTGGAATTCCTCCGTGAGAGTAGGGTCAAGGATGTCTCCTGCGTTGACCCAGATGCGTTCCTCCGGACCGTATACCTTCCAGTCAGCTAGGTACTGGAACACGCCACCGGAATTGAGCAGCTGATGTACTCGGTACGCCTCCTCGCCGTCAACCAGAATGGGGGGGTTTGTACTCTGGGTCCCTCCTTCGACTCTCCAACCAGACCACCAGCGGTTTCAAAAGTGAAATGTAAAGTGAGAGAGATATGGTAATTAGCTAAATATAGCTAATATATTAATCTAAACGGAATGATACTGGAGTACTTTGCCCGAATTTTGAATGGACCAACATACCGGGCTGAGTTTCTTGCAGGGCAATCTGAGGCAGAGATCTCCTGTGGAAAGCCTGTGGTTTGCATGATGGGTCTGGCATCTTACAGCGTGTAGGAGATGTGTGTGGGCTCAGTCCTAGACCTCTTTACTGGGTTGTAACTAGTCTGTGACCGAAGGGAGATCATTTTTATTTATGCGATTTTTTAGCAATTGAATAGTTGCGGTTATACTTGGGTGTCCAGAACTCGGTACTTCGTGGAGCTGTGACAGTAGACGCTTCCGTAGAGGTTCGGGATCAAAGATGAGGTTCTCAGGGCATTCTGGAGGTGGTGGATCCTGGTTATTTAGGTGGGTGATTTCAGTGAGAATGTCCCACTGTATGGGAGCCACGAGAAGCTTCTTAGGAAGAATGTTCTCTTGGGTTATTGAGAGGGGCACCTCGTTGGTTTGACGAGAGCATCTGCCTTGGTATTCTTAGTACCAGGTTGATAGGTAACAGTGAAATTAAACTGGGTAAAAAAAGAGCCCATCTAGCCTGCCTTGGGTTCAATTGTTTATCTTAACAGAGATATTCAAGGTTCTTATGGTTGGTTAGGACAGGGAACGGATGAAAGTCTTCCTTTAGCCAATGATGGCATTCTTACTTTCATAGCAAGTAATTCTGTTCCATGAGCAAGAGCTTGTGTGAGAAGGCGCAAGGGTACATATTGGGTGGTGAACCATGACGTTGAGAGAGTATGGCGCCTACCCCGGTATTAGAGGCATCGATCTCAACCATGAAAAGACGATCGGGTCGGGACGTCGAAGGATGGTGCTGATGTAAATCGGGTCTTCAACTCGTTAAAGGTGCGTTGGGCTTCGGGGGACCAGGATAGTTTGACAGACTACCGTTTAGTTAAGGCGGTTAGGGGTACTGCAACAGAACTGAAACCTCTGATAAATCGCCGAAATTGGCGAACCCCAGGAAACGTTGGTGTTCCTTAACTACAATGGGTTGCGGCCATTCCCTCACCTTCTCTTTGTCCATCGCTACCCCCTTCTGGCTGATAATATATCCTAGGAAGCATGTACTGGTGCTATAAAACTCACACTTCTTTTCTTTGGCGTAGAGCTGATACTGTATAAGGCGCTTTAGAACAGACCTTACATGATGGATGTGTTCCTTCAGAGAATTGGAATACATTAAGATGTTGTCGATGTAAATAATTACCCATTTGTCCAGCATGTCCTGGAAGACGTCATTCATGAAGGACTGAAATACTGAGGGACTATTGGCTAGGCCAAAGGGCATTATGAGGTATTCGTCTTCCATTCATCTCCCTCCCTGATGCAAATCAGATTGTAGGCATTACGCAAATCCAGCTTGGTCTAATACTTTGCCCGGCAAAGCTTTTCCAGGGCAACTGGGACTAAAGGGAGAAGGTAGTGAAATATAACGGTTACCTCGTTGAGTCTGCGGTAATCGATCCAGGGCCATAGACCACCGTCCTTCTTCTTTACAAAGAAAAATCTGGTGGAGGCAGGGGAGTTTGATAGATGAATAAATCCTTTGGCCAATTCCTCTTCAATGTATGTCCTGATGGCTTTGGACTTGGGTTGAGACACAGGAAAAATCCTCCCCCTGGGAGGTGTAGCACTAGGTATTAGATCGATAGCCCAGTCCATGGCGCGATGGGGAGGAAGCTGGGACGCCCTCTCTTTACTGAATGCCTCAACCAGGTCTGCGTATTCAGGTAGTATACGTTAATCTCTCTGGGAGAAAGAGGGACTGGACTGGTGGGTAACTCGAGTTAGACAGCAGTCATGACATGTAGCGTCCCATTGAATTATCTGTCCCTTCTTCCAAGAAATGATGGGATTATGTGTGCGTAGCCAAGGTAGTCCAAGGATAACTGCAAATAGCGTTCCTATTTGCAGTCTGATTCCTTCGGTCATCTGTTGTATCCTTCCTCCACCGAGGGGCCGACCGTCTAGCACCTCCACTGCCAGGGAGGAATTACAAGCGGTTAACATGAGATTATGCTGGTGAGATTATAATGAATTTGTGAGAGATTAAATTGCCTATTGGTGCAGATATGAGTGATGAAATATGAGTCTATTGGTGCAGAAGTGGTTATGGTTCTGTTAGCGATGGTGATTTCAACTGGTATTGTGATGCTGGAAGTGTGTGGAGCAGGAATAGTGGTAGCACTCACTGAGTTGGTTAGAGGTTGGTCGGACCGGGCAGGTGGAATTGACATGGCCGGCATGGCCACAATAAAGGTACAGATGGAGCGGGTGTTAGGTGAGTAAATCCCAACTGCATGGGTTCCAGATAGACGTTATCATCAGGCATGTGGTGGGGGCGAGTGGGACGCTGTGAATGGATCAAAATGTCCATCAGAATTGCGAGTTCAATGTAATCACCCAGATTTCTTCCCTCGTCCTGGCAAGCGAGTTCTGACTGAAGCTTGTGGTTTAGTCCTCTCCGAAAACAACAACTTTAGTGTGTCCTCTACCCACCTCACAAGTTTGGGCAGCAACAGTACGGAAGGTCAATGCGTACTCCGCATTAGAGGATGACACGGGAGTGGATTTTCACTCCTGTCTCGTCCCACTCCCATAGAAAGAAATCTTGTCCCGTCCCACTCCCAGACCAAAGTTTAAAAAATAATCCCGTCCCATCCCGCTCCTGGTAAAATGAGTCCCACTCCCATCCCGCTTACGTTTAAAATGACTCCCGCTCCTGTACCGCTCCCATATATTTTTTTCTTCATTTAGTGTTTAGGTAATACATAGAATTTGATTTTATCTGCTCCCCATCCTGTTTTAGACCAGCTGCTGAGCCCCTGTTTCTAGATTTTCTGGAGAAAATCTTAAAACAGGAGACAGCAAATAAAAGAAAAACAGTACATAGTTCACACCATGTCTACAATAGTTTAATAAACCCAAACAGCACATAAAGCTGCATTTTACTCATTTATTGTTGAGTAAACAATACATTTATAGTTTATATTTATAAACATTTATAGTTTTTTTAATTACATGTTAACCATTTTCATCCATTATGCTCTTGCATAATGAGTCCATCTTAGTTATATGTTGCTGTGTAGGAACAAAAGTGCATCTACATTTTTTGGATTGAGGGTAGAACGCCTCTCCTCTATCAGTCTTCCCGCAACACTGAAGCTACGCTCAGAAGGAGTACTTGTTGCGGGGATAGCTAGCAGCCTCTTGGCAACTGGTACGAGCCCACTTGACATCTCCCGCCAGAAGTTAAGAAGAGACTGGAAACGTGTCAACTTAGTGTCACTCATGTATTGCAGCACCAACTGGTAACCCTGTGACTCCATATCACCACTGTCCTCCTTCCTCTCCTCCTCTTCTACACAACTTGCAAAGAAGTTATGCACCTCTGTTCGGCGAAGTCCTCTGTAATGATGAGTCAGAAGCACTGGGATCCATTTGCAGCATTTTGTTCAGAGTAGTCAGACAGGCAGGGTTGATCACCAGCAGACAGAAACAGAAAAGACAGGGCAAGGCAAAAATGAGGAACAGGCAATGGTCAAGACAGGCAGCAAACAGTCACAGTACAAAAATACTACAAAGATCGGGGCAGGCAGAACACAGGCAAAAATGATAAACAATCCAAGATCAAACACAGAAAAAAAATCTAAATTCAGGGGAAAATGCTTAGACATGATAGCCGGAGCAAATCAAGACTTCACAGAGAGTGTGAGTATGAGAATGGCTTATATAACGGTATTATAATAACGGTAATGAGTAGCAGGTGTGTAATGGAGGAAGTGATCAGTCCCAGGTATAAGGCATTATGGGAAATGGACTATGCATGGGAAATGCATACTGGTTAGTATTCTGCCTCCTCTGTAATAGTTATGGCTGAAAGAAGTTCAATGCTTTCTTGGCCTTGTGGGATGGTATCTGTGACACTTTCTGTCTCCCTGGCGTTATAATGTCACAAAACAAGGTCAGAGAGCAGCTGAGCAAAACCGATCATTTAATTATTCACTCCTCAACCTTAAATACATTTGACTCTCTGATGCATGGATAGATGCAAATAGAATTGTTACAGCCTTATCTGGGTGCTGGTGAGGGGCACCCTTTTAGGCACCCCAATAATTTTGTGAGGTTCTAAAACCTACCGTGTTTACCTCTGGACAAACATCCTGAAGGCCATCCTGTCAGGCCTAAATCTATGTTTTCCCCTAGACGGTCATATCCGTCATGGTCTATAATTTGGGTGGTTCTCCCTACTGTAGTCCTCTGCTTGTAGGTGTTATTTGATGTGGTACTTCGCTAAAGTCCATCAATTTCCACATTAGATTAGATTAGATTCAACTTTATTGTCATTACAAATGTACAAGTACAAGGCAACGAAATGCAGTTTAGGTCTAACCAGTAGTGCAATAAGCAGAAAGTGCAGGATATAGGTATAATTTTTTAAGTTAAAGGAGATATATACAGGGAGAAGCTATGGATAATATTTACAGATGAAGTACTGTGAGCATAATTTACAGATGATAATTAACTACAATTAGAATGTACAAATAGATGAATTTACATGTATAGATTTATCACAGATTTACAATATGTATATGTGCAATGGAAATGTGCATTTACAGATGGGTATGTACAGTGTAGTGCAATGAATATTAAATAGTGCAATGGTGGGGTGTGTGAGGGTGGCAGAGGTGTCAGTGGTGGGCAGAGTTCAATAAAGAGACAGCTCTGGGAAAGAAGCTGTTCCTCAGACTGCTGGTTCTAGTCCTGTGGCATCTGAAGCGCCTGCCGGAAGGCAGGAGAGAAAACAGTTTGTGGGCGAGGTAAGAGGAATCCTTAAGAATACTGCGTGCTTGACGCAGACAGTGCTTCTTCTGAATGTCCTCAATGGTTGGAAGTGGAGTCCCTATAATGCGTTGGGCAGTTTTCACCACCCGCTGCAGTGCCTTACGCTATGCAACAGAGCAGCTTCCGTACCAGACTGTGACACAGCTCGTAAGGATGCTTTCTATTGTGCAGCGATAGAAGTTCACCAGGATAGCTGAGGACAGCTGGTTCTTCTTAAGGGTTCCCAAGAAGAACAGGCGCTGGTGAGCCTTCTTGACCAGGCTGGAGGTGTTGGTGGTCCAGGATAGATCCTCCGAAATGTGGGTCCCCAGGAACTTGAAGGAAGAA